>CBQS010233989.1:0-14406 GCA_900070015.1 Hordeum bulbosum | reverse complement strand
GGGGGGGGGGGGGGGCGTAGATGTTGGTAATACTAAGGGGAGTAGAGAGGCTAAGGAGGTAAACATAATCTTTTGCGTAAAATGTGATTGAGCGTAATTGACAGAGAAGAAGTGGGAGGAAGAACGAGAGGCAATCAGGCCACCCGCAAAGCCGTCTGCATCTTTATGGTGTGAGATGTCAAGTTGATTTGGGAGGAAGGACCTAGTTTTCCATGGGGTAGGAGAGATTCGCTTGGTTTTCTTAAGGAAACATGGATGTAGTTTGATGGAGTAAAGTTCAATAAGCACATTTATCGTTGGCAGATGGATATGCATTGCAAATATAATCACTTGCAGACCATTCATAAAATATATTCTTGTAATAGTTCACATAAATTCTATTCTATGTTCCAAATTGTCTAATAACTTTTGGGTTGATGTTGCCCTCAACGTCAATGGACGCAACGGGTCATCTAGTGTAAGTAGCAAACAGACTAGGCTCATCAAAGAAAAATAAAGCAAGGCCGTGACAATTTCGTCATCCCGTCAATAAGGATGAAAATGGAGTGGAAACTTTATGCTTTTCCGGAGGAAAAATGAAAATGGAGAGGAAATATGAAAACCGAAATGAAAATTTGCAAAACAGAAATGGAAATGGAATATTTTATGCGGAAATGGAAACAAAAATGGAACAGTGTTTTCCGCTGGAAAAGAGGTGGTAACGGAACTTTCCGTTTCCACAAATATGAAATTTCTATTTTTTGTATAGGCCTATGGCTGCTTTTTAGCCCAACTATCAAACAACGCACAATGATACAATGATCATAATTGGTCATTTGAGGCCCAATTACCACACACGCACTCAACTAGACTACTACTACTATACTATGCTAAGGTGCCAACATAATCATATTATTTTTAGCCATGGTAACATTTCATTATATATTTTGTTTTATGTTTATTTCTACATGACTCAAGGGGTTTCAAAATTCTGGACAATGCCCACTTATGTTCCGTGTCCGCTCCAAATTTGCTCTGTGTATGTTTCCGGTAATATCTGTTTCTATATAAATTTCCGCGATGGCAATTCGAAGTCGCGACCTCGCGAGTCACACATAACAACATCAACCAGTCAGCCACCTCCACACTCGTGGCTCAAGTACACTATGAGTCGATATTTCATTTTTCTTCTCTTTTCCCTTTATCTTTTTTTCCTTACATGCGCGAACATTTTCCAATTGCTGAACGTTTTTGTTTTCTTAAATAAGCAGTTTGTTTTCAAATTCGTAAAGTTACTTTTGAAAATCGCTGAACTTTTTTCTAAACTGCATGATTTTTTAAAAATTGATCAACGTTTTTTAAAAATATATTGACTTTTTTCTTTCTTCGTTTATCCTTTTTTCTTTCCTCTTCTTCTTGGTTTGATGGCTTTTTTCAAATTCATGAACTTTTCTTAAAATTGATGAAATTTTTTGAAAACAGTATTTTTTGAATATCTATGAATTTTTTTAATTTTGATAAACTTTTTTTCATGTTTTGATTCATCAGAAGCTAAGAAATATAGGTGAATAACAAAAACACCGAAAAAAGAAGGAAAAAATCCACCTAAAAAGACGAAAATGCGTGCGAAAAAATAAAAAAAATATAAAAGAAATTCAGAATGCAACATGTTGTGACGATTGAGAACGCTCCAAGCAACGACATGTGAGAATGATCGTTGAATGGCTTTTGAAAAATACTTCCCAACTAGTTGCTCTCCCGAACCGAAGAGGAGCCCAAACAGGAGCTTCCCAAAACAAAAACAAGCCAGCGACGATGGGCCATGAGGGCAGAGCATGTGGCCGCACGAAAAAAAGTGGAAAGCGAGAATGGAAAATGGGCTCGGCCCAAGGAGAGGAAGGAGTGATGAAGCATGTCCTAAAAAAATGTTTATGCTTCTGCTCCCAAATCCACCGCACCATCCCGGAGTCCCTCGCCGCCGAAACCCCTTCCCTGCCCCTCCTACCGAAGCGCGCCTGCCATCTCGAAGCGGAGGAGCTCGCGCGGTCTCTCCTGATCTTCCTCCTCCGATCCCTTCTGCAGCTGCTGGTGTGGCTTGGCTCGAACGCGATTCATTTTGTTGGTAAGGAAGCCCTAGCTTTGCTCGGATGGTTCTTCGTTTTTTTCTTCTCCGGTCTCCTTTTGGCCGCGAGCAATCGAATCCAGCCAGATCCCTTTTTTCGAGATTGGTCTCAGTTAACCCCGTTCCATCCCATCGGTAGGGTGGACTATGAAGTCGCGGCTGGCGCATCCGCCCACCCATGTATTTTGGTCTCCATTTCGCGGAACTACGACTACAATTTTTGAGATCCCGAATTACACTACTAATAGCAGTTTATTTTCAGAAATTTTTTGGGGGTTCAACTGAACCCCCATGCCCCATGTTAAGCCCGCCCCTGTGAGGAGCTGGAGCTGGTGCTGCTGCTGGTGCTAGTGCTGGGCTGTGGAGAAGAGCGCAGCAGAGGAGGAGCAGGGGTGGAGGATGCTGAGTGTGGTACGGGTGCACCTGCCATCGGAGATCCCAATTGTGGGGTGTGAGATCACCCCTTATGTGCTGCTGCGTCTGCCCAATGGCGCCATCTCCACTGACGATGTGCCTGAGACCGCTGCTGTTGATGGTCACTTCATGCGATACAGATGGTGAGCGAGAAGCTCGTGACTCTTAACTCTTGGTTCAATAGGATATGCATTGTGGAATTATTAGTTCCGCTTGTGCGTTAGTACTAGTGAATTCTGATAAAAGAAGGGTCTTTCAGTATCGATCAGATTGCTATATGCTTAACTTCTTACTAAACTCAGGAAAGTACTGCTCTTCTTAATTCCGGCATATATGTAGCACAACTGTATCAATTTGGAGCATGAATTGCTCTAACAAGCCAATTTTGTGTTTTTGTAAATGAATGGAAGCACAGAGAATATTAAATGCCAATGGTTGCCTTTGAGACATAACTAGATTGTTGAGTTGGAGACGTAGTACAGTTCTCAGGACTCAGAAGTTGTATCTTGATTCACTTTCAGATAAAACTATCGAGTCTATGACATATTAAGCCACCAAATGGGATAATACAGAATGGTTATAAGAATAATTGAGTATTCATCGAGCAAGTCAATAAGCTGTCTGATTTTGGTTGTTCTTAGAACTCTGGACAGTTAGATAGCATTGTAAGAGTCGTAATGGAAATGAAGGCTGCTTGGCTTGTAGAATGCTATCAATCATTGGGCAAGAATGATTCTATCCATCGTGGGTGGAATGGGATTTTTGGGATTGCACTGGATCATATAAATAATTTTGTAGAGATACGCAAGTGCTACCAGTTTGTTCACTTGGGTCACATTATTCTTGGACTGTGATACATTCCTCGAGCTGAACAGCACTTCGCAAACTCAAAGAGGCTGCTTGATAGTACACTGAAATTTGGTGCCTCTGGAGCTCGAAAAGGATTATTATATACTCCCTCTGTTCCATAGTTCTCCCCAACAACAAATANTATGGTACAGAGGGAGTACTTCTTTTGAAGTACCACACATAAAAATTGGTAGCATATTAGCTTCAGCTGCAAGTTACTTTACTTGCTTACGGTTAGGGAGAGCTTGAACACACATTCCATTATTTTTGTTTTGTTGACTACACGTGTCCTTCTCTTTTGTTTTATCTCTTATTGGCTTTGTCACTCCCACACCCACCCTTATCCATATTCTTTCTGTGCCGTAACAAATCTCTATCTCTACTACTTAAAAAGAATTTAAGGTTCCATCTTTCAGGGCTCCTCTGATACCAAGGAATTTCATAGGGCTTTTAAAGAATTTGGCTCCTTAGGAATTTCTCCTATGTTGGTCGTTTGATTCGTAGGATTGGAATCCTTAGGATATTTTCCATGAGATTCATTTGCACTACATTTTGAATGAATATTTCCATCCACTCAAACATCTTTTTATATGATTCCTTTGTTTTTCCTGTGCTATCAAACACTCTTCCAAATCCCGTAGGATACAAGAGGACATGGCACACTCTATTCCTATGTTTTTCATGTTCCTGCGTTTTGAGAATCCTACCAATCAAATAGGCCCTCACTTTTACTATAAAGTAAATCACGGGCAGGATTTGATAAATATTTATTTGCACTGTCGCATTAATATGGGCAGGTAAATCACAAGCTAACATACTAGAGTATTTATATCCCGTTGCAGCCCACGGGCATTGTCCTAGTTAACATTTTATTTTTGTAGAAACACTTACAACATATATCTTAGCAGCGTATCCTAGTGAATGTATTTTAAGTAAATTTGAAGAACTAACATAATGCGCCAGTGTTCTAAAAAATGGTCTATAGGCAGTGTATGAGGAAATCGTGCCCTACCTGTTACTTACAAGCTGTGCGTATGCCAGATATACAATTGGCAAGTTAGGCTAACAATCAGTACTAGCTGGGTGACCGGATGATTACCTGTTATTGGACACTACCCTGTACATATAGTTTGACCAAGTAAATGAACTAAGATCTACAACACTAAATACATATAGTACAAAAATATACTTCATAAAGAATCTCATGAGACTAATTTGGTGTTCTAGATGTTAATATATTTTTCTATAGGCTTGGCCAAACTTAAACTAGTTTGACTTGGGACATGCCCAGAACTTCAGTTATTTTGGAACAGAGGTAGTATATAATGTTGCGAGGAAGCGGCGCCCTACCTGTTACTTACAAGCTGTGTGTATGCCACATATACAATTGGCAAGTTAAGCCATACAATCACTACTAGCTGGGTGACCAGACGATTACCTGTTATAGAATATATATAATATTGCCGTGCATTACTCATTACGCTCTTGCTTGGATGGTTAATTCATTTCATCATGTCCATTGTTTCTCCTGTCAAGTAGGTCCAAATTGCATTGTTTATAAGGCGTCCTGCCTTTGGCGCTTAGTTGACGCTTGGGTAGCAAGGCGCCCTGGCAGCGCCTTGCAAGTGTGCCCTCTTTAGGCGTTTATCCGTCCACCTTAGGTGCTCAGGCATCAGGGCGGTTGGTGCTTGCCTTAGGTTGCCTTACCGCCTTATAAACAATGCTAAATTGCATCAATTAGATGCTATATGTTGAGAATTTAGTATTGCGGACTTATGAAAATAGCGGAGCTGGTACGTTAACACATGTAGTTTCATTGGTTTGCTTTTCATTAGCCGCTTCCTCGTACACTGCCTATGGACCAGTTTTTAGAACACTGACGCATTATGTCAGTTCTTCAAATTTACTTACAATACATTCGCTATGTTACACTGCTAAGATATATGTTATAAGTGTTTTTAGGTAAATAAAATGTTATTTTTTTACAACACAAATTCACATCTTTTTTGCACAAATAAAATATTAGTATTGCCCACCAAATCTATTTTCTATAGTTTCATTTTGTTTGCTTTTCAGTCACTAGTTTGACAGAACCACATGTAATATGTACAGTTGTGCACCTTCAGAAAGCCGTGCAAAAATATGATAAAAGTGTGTCCTCTGCGAAAAATACAAGTGGTTGTAGTTGTACAGTATTATTAAAGAAATCAATATTTCTTTTGTCTTTTTTGCACGGGATTTATTTGATCACATTGTTGAATGATTTTTTTTTTGCTGTTGTCCATGTTATAACAGGATGTACATTTATGATCTTTTTTGAAAAGTTGCTCATCATGCTTTGTACCTGCTTGATGCTACATTTTGAGTTAATAAACACGCCCTTTATAGAAAAAAAACACATGCACAAGAAAACTTGATTTTTTTTCCTGATGTATTGCCAATTATCTTCATCTTGCCTCATTATTTATAAGAAAAGGTTGTATTTTCCCAAAGTGCCTTAACAAACTGACTTCGAAGGTGCTGTTAGCAAGTTACCACGAGCTGATACAACTTAAAATGAGCCCTTTAGGTGTTCTTTCATGTCGTTACGTTTTCCGTCTTGGTTCTCTCCTCATGGTATCTTACAGCTTTTGTGTATCTTACAACAGATAGTTATACTGATTAAACTCTTCTCTTGAAGGTACCGCATACAAAGCGATCGAAAAGTTGCTATCTGCAGTGTACATCCAATGGAGCAAGCAACAATCCAGTGTCTAGGCTGTCTCAAGTCAAAAATACCTGCTGCTAAGAGCTACCATTGTTCTGCTAAGTGCTTCTCTGATGCGTGGCAGCACCACAAGGTTTTGCATGAGCGAGCTAGTAGTGCTTTAAATGAAAATGGAGCCGAAGAGGAGGAGCTATTTGGTAGATTTGGCAGTGGTAGTTCAGGGATCCTCAGTTCTGGGTCTGGCTCAATGTCAAATCTTGGACAGAGCCCTGGTGTTAATAATGGACCTGTTCCTTTGTATCCCTCGGGCTCTGACAAAACCTCTGGTGAAACTTGGTTTGAAGTGGGACGCTCGCAGACATATACACCGACTGCTGATGATATTGGCCATGTTCTGAGATTTGAATGTGCAGCGGTGGATACAGAAAAGAAAGTACCAGCAGGACCACCAACTTCAATTATGACGTCACGTGTGATTCCAGCACCAACCCCTACTCCACGCCACCTTATCCAAGTGAATGGAGATGTTTTGGGTCACTTGGATATGGACAGCCAGAGTTCTTCTTTCGGGACATTCACAGTGCTGTCTTATAATATTCTTGCAGATGCATATGCTACAAGCGATGCATATAGCTACTGCCCAACTTGGGCTCTTTCATGGACTTATCGGAGACAAAATTTGATGCGTGAAATTATTGGTTATCATGCTGATATCATTTGTCTTCAGGAGGTATGATGTGATAACCTTTCTTGTCAATTTAATTTTCGTGTGACCTATGTTTCGCCTTTAAGTGCATCATACATTTAATTTAATGAACTGAGAAAGTCTCAATTGTTTGCATCATAAAAATATTGCATCCCAGTGCACTTATGCGTGATGACCCTGTTCAACAACCTACAATGCTTCTTATAGTTATATACTCTTGTTAGCCTGTTTCATTCTTCATTTGAGTCGTCACTTCTTTTTCTTGTTTATAGGGATCTTGGATTTGAATTTATCATAGTTTGCCCGTTGTTTAAGCTTTCAAAAATATTTCTGCATGATCATTATGAACAGTTTCTTTAAGGTGCTTATGATTATTTTGTGTTCTTTGCATGATTGCTTTCTTTATTTGAACTAATTCGTATATTAAAAATGCTAAAAATGAGAAGTGCCCTAAGATTTTAACAGGTGACAGTTAAGCAAAATGCTACTGGTTTCAGGTACAATTGAACCACTTCGAAGATTTTTTTGCACCCGAGTTTGATAAACATGGATATCAGGCGCTTTACAAGAAAAGGACAACAGAGGTATCTTTGAGTTGCACTTTATCGTAAAAAAATGGGTTGATACCTTCCAGTGTCTTATTTGATTCTTCATTGTTGTCACAGGTGTACGCCGGAGTTCCTCATGCCATTGATGGCTGTGCTACTTTCTTCCGTAGAGACAGATTTTCGCACGTAAAGAAATATGAGGTACCTCCACTGAACTTTGCAGCTACCTGATGATTTGCAGCTATCTGATACTTCTTGTACTTGCTTGTGTGTAGGTCGAGTTCAATAAGGCTGCACAGTCTTTAACAGATGCGATTATTCCACCTGCACAAAAGAGGGTGGCTTTAAATCGATTGATTAAAGTAAGATTAACTTTAGAACAGATACTTTATGCTATTGGATTGTGTACTGACTTTTTATTATCACACATTCTGTTTGAAGGATAACATTGCACTGATTGCGGTCTTAGAAGCCAAATTTGGCAACCAAGGAACTGAAAACCCTGGTAAAAGACAGCTCCTTTGTGTGGTATGTCAATCACCCTTCTTTACTTAGATGCGTATAAAGTAGCTATGCACTTACTAGATATGGCATTTTTATATGCATGATTGCTAATGGTCTACATTTGGTCTATCAACTTCATTACCGTTCAGTTTGCACCCTAGACTCTCAGGACTGTTTGGAGCTGGTTTCTCGAGTGGCGTTTGGAGAAGAGCAGGGCTGTCTCCAGATATTTGGAGGCTCAGGGCAAAAAAGTAAAATGGAACCCTAAATTTTGAGAAAAATCATATAACTGAAGAACTAAAGTAGATTTAGTCTCACTTAATTATATAACTTCAAATATATGTCATTTACTACAATAATTATAAATATATCAACTAGTAAGGCTAAAAAAGTAAAGGTTGTGCTAAACCAATAAACTAATCTCATTTTGAAGCAACTACTTCGCAAATCTTGGATGCATGATAGCTTGACTATCTAACCCAAACAATTTGACTGCAAAGTAAAAGATGGAAAATACTGCACATGTGCACAAAAGATGAAAATAACCAAATTAACATAAACAATATAATATTGGCTAAGATGAACTGATGGAAAATATATGCTCTAATACTTTTGTTAAATAATATATACTCAACAAAGTGAGTATTCAACAAAGAAGTAGCCTACATTAGTAAGGCTTCATATTACGTGAAGAAGCACGAACGGGCTTGCTCTGGCTAATTCCGTTCCACTCAGGGTCGGACGGCGCTACCGTGCAACTGTACAAGTCAGTGAGTGCTTGGCCCGTGGGGTGTGTCCGCCTGCACCTGCCGCTTGCGGCCATTATCAAGTCTCCCGCATCCCTGATCGAGTCTCAACGCCGATGCCAAGCAAATCCCTGCAATATACAATCGCTAATGTATCTAGTCAGTTGTGATGCTGGAAACTAATGCGCTTGTGTGCGTGCATATGCGTAGGTTGATCAGTCGCTAATCGATCCAGACTGATTGAATTGATGGGCCAATCAGGAGTATTGTGTGTTGGGCCTTTCTTTCAGCACTGAGAAATAAACAGCACATGAGGCCAGGCCTTGGAGTGGACCATGTGCTGGGCCTGAGCTATACCTATTGCCTGTGCGGTCGAACAATTTTGGCCACCCTTGTCAACGGGCCTGGTGAGGAGGCCGCTTTACCATCAACTTTGGCACTTCATTCTTTATGTAGCAGTAGCCCCACATGTGAGAGTGATTATTTGGGAAGCACCCTTTTCTCTCTACCTATCCTTGTCTGCGCTCTCTGTTCCCTTTCCTCCTTCCTAGCTCTAACACTAACACTAACACCTTTCCCTCCTTGGCCATCCTCTCTTCGCCTACTCCCCACATGTTGAAGCACTGCGGCAGTTTGCGGTGACTAGGAACTGCTCTCTGCACTAGTCTCTGAAACAGAAGAGGTGTGATGAAAGAGTCGTGAGCAGCGGAAGCTATAGCGGAGGCCATAGAGTGGCCAAGGAAGGAAGTGCCCAGTAGAGAATTAGGTGGCAATACGTGTTAGACATTTATGCCAGGCGACACAAAACCTCCCACAAATACTGCTTTAGGACGTAATTTGAACATTAAGATAGTTGAAGTGCAAATTAGACAATTTCGAAGTTCAGGTTGTATGTTAAAGTGTTAAACCAAGACAATAGTTTACAGATGAAAAGTGGACCTTTCCCTATACTAGTAAATGCGTATGTGCAATGCACGTTGATATTGGGGAGGAAATTAATTGCACGTTCATATTAGGTAGGATATTAGTTACCCGTTAACTATGTGATGATATTTGGTATGATATTAATTGCACGCTAGACACGTTGAGCGCTCACCATTGGAGCGATATAGGTCATTGGATTTACATGGTTTGATGGCCGATATTAATTGGATCTGCCTCTTTGGGTCTCTTTTTATATTGGTATAGATATAGATATTTAGCCGTTGAACTGCTAGCAGTATAATGCAAAATAGCATGTGACATTATTTTCTTGTTTAGTCACTACATTTAGGAATTAGAAGTTTTATACTCTCGTGTCATCATATATATAAGAATAAAGTACTATATATACTACCACATAGTAGTATATGAGACATGGGTGAACTATCATGATATATAGGATGACGTGGGTGTATATATAGTTATATACTACCATATATATGATGACTCTAATAAGTTAAGATGCATGGAAACATCTGCATGTCAATGATGGGTGCTTGGCAAAAGGCACACCTTACTGCAAATTCCCTCATATAGTGCTGAGTTTATGATATTAGTCCTTGACCTGTGTGATTATTCGTAGTGGTCCAGGCTTGAAGCCTTTTGATGTCATGGGTGTGTGAATTTTTTATTCTTTTTAAATGTTCCCAATTTGCAGGCCAATACACATGTAAATGTCCACCAAGATCTCAAAGATGTCAAGCTATGGGAGGTCTGTATCATCACATTCTGTGTAGGCCAGCACTCACAATCTCTGAAATATTCAGATTAACAGCAATTATGGTTTTGCAGGTTCAAACACTTTTAAAAGGATTGGAAAAGATAGCTAACAGTGCGGACATTCCAATGTTGGTCTGTGGGGATTTCAATTCAATCCCTGGGAGGTGTGTATCAAGATCCTATCGGAGCAATATTTTTCATACTTATTTGCTCCAACTCTTAATCCCTTTGTGCTTCCTTTTGCTTTTCTCCAACTTTTAATCCCTTTGTGCTTCCTTTTGTCTTTCAGTACTCCACACGGGCTTCTTGCGATAGGCAAAGTTGATCAATTGCATCCAGATCTGGCCATTGACCCCCTTGGAATTTTACGGCCTGTGAGCAAGCTGACACACCAGCTTCCTCTGGTACAGTAAAACTACCATGCTTGTTTATCTGGTCTCCTTTTCAACTGTTCTGACCAAAGGTTTTACTTGTTTATAGGTCAGTGCATATTCTTCATTTGCAAGGATGGTAGGTGTCGGTTATGATTTGGAGCACCAGCGGAGGAGGATGGACTCAGGAACAAATGAACCACTTTTCACAAATTGCACAAGGGATTTCACTGGTACTGTTGATTACATATTTTACACAGGTAGGTGCCTGACGCATTGTATTTGTATACTATGTTTGCATTTTTTATATCTCCATTATTCTGGAATAAGAATTAGTATTGTGATATGTTTGATGATTGTCAGTTGCCATGTTTCCTTTCTTATTTCAGCGGATTCGTTGTCAGTGGAGTCTTTATTGGAGCTTCTGGATGAGGAGAGCTTAAGAAAAGACACTGCTCTCCCTTCACCTGAATGGTCATCAGATCACATAGCACTCTTAGCAGAATTCCGTTGCAAGCCTAGAATCAGACGATGATGCCTTAGGTATGTATCAACTAGAAGGGCATCACAGCTCTCTAATTGCATTTCAGTAGCACTGTTGTTTTTAGCACAACCAGCATGGAGCTTACTAGACTGGGCAGCTGCATTTTTTCTAGTACTCCCATTGGTGGTTAAGTTGCCATTTGCGCAAAGCCTTTACATTTTTGGTTTCACTGCACCGTAAATTTATCTGCAAGTAGACACGAGGCATCATTCTTGTTCTACATTCCTTATGGCAGATTGGTTCTTTTGGATCTTATTGCTTTGCCTATGAAAGTACTCTGTATGAATTATGCCACATGTGCACTATCGCACTCTATCTTGATTCAATGGTCAAGCTAACTGACTTTCTCCAGGTCGCATACAGATGGTCACATGGGCGTCCATGCTGGAGGTTTAACATCCATGTTGGAAGGTGGAAGTTGAGGAGGGGCAGACGCGATCATATCGCCGGGAAGCAGTCAATCAGTCTTAGGAAGCAACCTTGGGAAAAGGGAGGCTCGTGTAGTGTTGATTATTACCCTCTTTACATTTCAACTCTGTGATATTTAAGCTGCCCCTTTGTAATATTATACTTTATATAGAAGGGAAATCCTTGAGAGAAATATTGATAATAGATTCTGACACCCATGGCTTGATTCTTCATGGTCTTTTTTTCCCCTCAGCTTGCCATTTTTATTTTGTTAGCGATTTTTTCGCTTGCTGTGGACTCTTGTTTATTCCTACAAGCTGAGACTGGTCCGTCTAACTGTTGTTGTGGACTTGTACTGATGGTGGCGTGGTGTAAATTCCAGGTATTTGTGTAGGTTTGGGGTTAGGGAATTTCATGGTCGGTGGCACGGAAGGTTGTCTGGTACAAATATTTATGTTATTATGTTGAAGCTACTGTCAAAAAAGAAAATACTGGACGCACATTTCTGTGCTGTTCTTTTGGGCAGATGGATGCTTTTTTTGCACTTCTACTCGTCAAATCTGAGGTCAGAATACGGCCATCCTGGGACACACCTAGTAGATAAATGAACGCCTCTCCCAAAGAATGGAATGCGTGCTACCGTCAACGAACTCTCAGAGGGTTGTTTGGTTGAGGCTAAGTTAGGCAAAGGTTGACACATCTAAGGTTAGACAAGTTTGAACAACTTAGATGGATGTTTGATTCAAGGCACACCTTAGGCAAGCAACATTAGGGTCTCATATTACATACACACAAAAAATATGGCCAAATTCTCTTAGGCTTGCAAATTCGTGGATTTTGTTTTATTGAACTAACCTTAGGCAAACTTGATAAAAAATCTGTGGCAAAGTTTGGCAATGTAAGGCCTAGAACCAAATACCCCTAAATTCCTTCGGCATAATGCCTCACATAGGAGACAACCACATGGCAGAGACACCATATGATGGACAAGTGGATCTTTCTGTAATGATTACAATAACTTGTTGGTACATGTGGTGGTAAAGAAGAGAGCTGATCCAGGGAGATCAGGTGCAGAATTTGTCTCGAACTGCTATGCTGTCCACGCATTGGCCTTAAACTTTGCATGTTCAGTGAAACAACCTACTACATCCACTCGCTTGAATGAACACAAGAGGCCTCTCTCAGATTTCCAAGCTCTAAACGTTGATGTTTCATTGTAATGTTTAGGAGTTCGATAGCTGAGGAACTCGCGTTCCTCAAGGGTGCGGTGTAGCACTTTATATATATATATGCACAGGGCCAATACAAGTACATGTCATATACAATATGTAAAGCCTTATTTGTATATAATACTAAGTCTGACACCCTCCCTCAATCTTAAAAAGAAGATCGAGATTGTGCATACAAACTTCGAACAACGGAAGTGGCAGTGGCTTTGTAAAGACATCCTCAAGTTGATCTTTAGATGAGATGAACTTGATCTATAATAGCTTTTGTTCCATACGATTCCCTCACAAAGTGAAAGTCAACTTTGATATGCTTTGTCATGACGTGAAAGACATGATTATATGAGAGATACATGACTCCAATATGATCAGACCAAAGAACCGGAGGCCTCTCGTGAGAGATACCCGATTCTCGCAGCAAGGACTGTACCCAAATGAGCTCAGCAGTGGCATTTGCAAAAGCCTTGTACTCTGCTTCCGTACTACTCCGAGAAACGGTGGCTTGCTTCCGAGCATTCCAAGTGATCAAATTCGAACCAAGAAACACAACATATCCCCTCATGGAACGTTAATCATCTAGACATCCTACCCCATCTACATCAGAAAAGGCAGACAACAACACAGAGGGACCAGAGCTGTAGTCCAAACGAGGCAGTGAGACGAACGTAACACATAATGCATTTAACTGCCGACCAATGGGTATCACGAGGTGCATGAAGATATCGGTAGACACGATTAATCGCAAAGGAAATCTCTCATCGAGTGATAGTGATGTACTGTAGACCACCAACAATACTGTGATACTGAGTAGCGTCCTCGTTAGAAAGAAGCACACCAGTGTCAGCATAAAGCGTGTGAGTCACACACAGATGTAGAAACAAGCTTACACTTCAGCATCCCAGCACGTCAAATAAGATCCAAGGAATAATTCTTCTGAGTAAGCGAGAGACCAAGAACACTATGTGTAACTTCCAGACCCAAAAAATAGTGAAGTTTCCCAAGATCCTTAACCGCAAAGTCATATCAAAAACTAAGGATCAGTCGATCATCGTTACTAGCAACATGATCAACCGATAAGAAAATATCATCAACATAAACCCAAAGATACATCATGACCTCAGGGTTGTGTAAAAGAAAAAGGGAATTGTTTGCTGTAGATGGAACAAAGCCATGTGACCGAAGAGCGGAAAGCATGAGGGGATTATGTTTGAGACCATAAATCGCCTTGATCAGCACACAGAGATGATGAGGCCGATCAGGATAAACAAAACCAGGAGATTGCTGCATGTAAAATTCTTCCTCTAAGACACCATGAAGGAATGCATTCTAAACATCCAACTATTGGAGAGACTAACCCCCACTAACTGCTAATGAGAGAAGAAGTCGAATGGTGGTAGGCTTGATGACACGACTGGAAGCGTCTTCAGAATCAAGACCATAATGTTGTTTAAATACTTTGGCAACTAGGCATACTTTATAGCGTTAATAGGTCCATCACATGCTTCTTTAATTTACAGATCCACTTGGAGTCAATAACATTAACCCCTGAGAGAGGAGGAACGAGTGTCCATGTATCATTTT
>CBQS010233981.1:0-10326 GCA_900070015.1 Hordeum bulbosum | reverse complement strand
CCCTCGACGTCCACCCTGGCCTGTACATTGCCGTCATGGAGCAAGGTGGCTTCAGCGATGAGGCTCTCATGGTAGCTCTGAGCCACCTGCTGGACAACAAGGTCCAGGGTGTTGGATTTGTTGCCATGGCACATGCCAACAGGGTACACTGGCTCAGGAGCTGACTGGATAAGCACTACTACTAGAGCTTGTTGTGGGTTACCGCGTGCATGATTTTGGATGGTGGTGACGATGGAGACGGTGATGACGACGTATATTTTGTGTATCTAGGGCTTGAAAACTATTTTGATGGCCTGTATATTTTGGTGAGATGATATATATTAACTCCTCATGATGATCGTGAACTTGCGGTGGTAGGATGACACCCTCTTTTGGATGTGGTGGTAGGTTGACACCAAGGTAGTGATAGGTTAGAACTTGCTATGACATATGATCATGCATGCTTAATACTTCTACTACATTGTTTGCTCCTTGACTGTTCTTTTGCTTGCTGCTTCAACTGCTCCTCTCGTGCACTGCTAGGACAAATGGTATGCGGTGTTCGTCGGGAAGGTATCTGGGGTTTACAGTTCGTGGGAAGGTTGTAGTGAACAAGTTGCCTCTGTTAGCAACAACAACCATAGAGTGTTTAAGACTAAGCGGGCGACAGAAGAAGCTTACATCAACTATGTGTGAAAGCACACAGTTGGCGTGGTTGAAGTTGGCAACATTGCAACTAGCAAGGTGGTGCCACGCCTTGCGGCGAAGAACTTCATCATCATCGTGCAGTTTGTCGCCATTGGTGTGATGTGACGTTAGTGTGCTAGGTGTGATCATGTGTGAGGTAACCTTACCACATAAGGTACAAGGTTAGCACACCTCGCACCTTGTATGCAACCAAACAATATGCTTATGTGTGACTTCGGACGATGCGGGCAACCAAACAACATGCGCTAAGATGACCCCTAATGCGTGAGAACGAAATGCAGGCAACCAAACAGGTAGATGTTGGTTTTTCCTCAATCCAGCCTCTTGTGAGACACCCTTCAGGTACCAGGACCGGCTGCTACGGCTGCCAAACACGCCCTTAGTATAAGTTTCCCCAACTACAAGTATTGCGGTACAAAGGGAGTATATTCAGTTAACTTAGATTGCACACTCTACCTGCATGCATCAGCCATGTGCTTACCAGCCATGCATGTAGCCGGACGGTGTCCAATCAATTTGGCAAGGTCGACGGCCTTCAAGACCCTACACCTGAAGACTACGACGGTAGGTATAATGACCTACTGCCAAAGACCCTGGCGGTAGGGTATTTTTCACGCTAAATGGTTGTGACGACGCAGTTAAGTCATACCACCATTGACCATGGCGGTAGGTAGTGTTACCCTATCGCCAGAGACTATGGTGGTAGCAAAAAGGGTCAGATCTTGAAATTTTTACAAATCAGGGTCAGATCTAGCTAAACTTTTTGAAAAGGGTCAAAACACAAAAATCGTCCGCCGCTGGGGCCGGGGCCGGGTCCAAAGAGGAGAGGTTTTGCACGCGCACACGCGTTCGAGTCTTAGCAGACATTAGAGTATCTACAAGACTACAACCACGACCTCTATCTCTCAAACGTTCATGAATGCGTCCGATCAATGATCGAACATGTAATTTAAACTCTATTTGTCTGTTCGCACAACCATAATCCTTATTTTCTTCCTCATATATCTGGTCATTTACACATAATTGGTTGAGATGAAGAGATAAAAAGAAAAGAATGAATAAAAAGAAGAAAAGGTGATCCGGTATGCTGTCGCGTCCTACGTGGTTGACTGATCGGGCACGTCCACAGACATTTGAGTAGGATTTGAGGATGGATACGATAGATCCGACGAGATTTTTTTTCCTTTTCTCTTCTGTCCGATCACTCACCGACCGCGTCCACACACATTTGAGTAGGATTTGAGAAGTTCGGTTGTAGATGCTCTTAAAGCGTCTACATACAATATTTTCCTCCTATCCATCCCAAATAACAACTGATTAGTGTGTGGACAAAAAGTTGTTACCTAACCGAACATGACAAACTCAGTTCAAATGTCTATGTTAATTGACACCCCAATATCTAGCTTATATGTAAGACGGATATAAGATGTCCAAATGCATCTGCCAAGTCGGGCTGACGACGAGAGCCCACGCTAAATCTTTTGAAGACATCCCTCTCCTTGCCTAACCTACTCCCTTCGTTTCATAATATAAAAGTATTTTTAGCACTACACTAGTATTAAAAACGCTTTTATACCATGGGACTAAGGGAAAAAAATCCTCTTCTCGCCACGTCTGCATAGCTGTTACTGTAACTCTATCGCCGTCGTTGCTCTGTCATGGTCCCCGACCCATAACGCCTCTTTCACTGTCCGTCCTCCACATTTGTTGTCGGCAATGGCGAGTCTATTTGTTTTTGGCTTGATTGGTGACATAATGGCTCACCTTTCTGCTCCTCTTTTCCTGTCTTGTTTTCTTACTGTGCTAATCCTAGTATTTTCATCTCGGGACTTTTCCTTAATAATTGAGATCTGGGTCTTCGACGTGCGCTCTCTACCGGAGAGTTGAAGAACTGACACTGTCTTCTTGCCATCTTTCTATGCTCTCGAAGTCCGCAGACTTGGTGATCCGGCCTCACATTGATTCTTGTCGTTTTACACTGTCTTCTTGCCATCTTTCTACTCCCTTAATAGTACAGTATATTTATTCTCGATAGATAGAGGGGTCTGCTACTACCAAGTTCAGAGATGTGCGTGCTAGAGTTTCTCTTGAAATTAAAATCTTCATATGGCAAGCTATTTGTGATCGCCTGCCATCGACGGACCAAATTCGTAAATGCAATTGCCCTGGTTCTGATTTTTGTATGTGTGATGCTCTCGCGGACTCTTGAATGTGACTTAGCCATCCTATTTTTGTGTTGGAAAAGTAGTGGCTGCACCCATATTCGGTACATCCACGGTACACCCACGCAAGAAAACATATCAAATCATTTTTAAAAAAAATTAAAACTTTGTGGAAATGACCATCAACAAATTTTATGAGTGCTTGCAAAGTTTGATGGTCAAATAAATTCGAACAGCTTCGTACAAAAAAGACAAAAAATACAAAATCTGCTCAAACAGTGCACTTACATTTTGACTAATTTTTAGTGATTTTGTCTTTTTTGTTCACAGCTCCTCGAATTTATTTGACCATCAAACTTTGCAAGCGCCCATAACATTTGTTGTTGATCATTCCCACAAAATTTTAGATTTTTTAAAATGTTTTGCTATATTTTTTACATGGATACACCATGGGTGCACCGAGCTGGGTGTAAAAATATCACTCGTGAGTGTTACATTCGGACATACATGTGACATGGTCACATGGGCGCCCACTTCTTTCCATGAGCTCCGATTGTTGACAAGGTATTTGTCGAGGTAAATCAGGTTTTCATTTTGGTTTGATTTGTCTTCTTATGTGTTGGGTCTTAAAGCATCCACAACCGGACGTCACGAATGCGTCCGGTGATCGAGTAGTGATCGAATAGGAAAAAGAAGAAAACGTGATCCAACCGAATTTTTTATATCATCCATATACGTTTGGGTTGTCCACGAATCCTCATATTGAGACTAAATATAGAGAGAATATTAGGGCTCGCGAACGCCACGTAGGACGCTACCCCACCTCGGATTACATCTTTTTCTTTATCATTTTTTTCTTTCTTTCTCTTCCTTTTCATCAATCACGTGCAAGTATACCTGGGCATTGGCAGCCCGGTCCGGCCGGCCCGAAAATCCCGGGTCTGGTCGGGCCTATTTGTCCCATCGGCCCGGGCTCGGTCCGAAAAGTTGAGCCTATTGGTCATGTCGGGCCGGACTCGGGCCAATCGAAAAATAAAATTAACTCGTAGTCGGGCCGGGCCGGTCGGGCCTAGTCGGGCTTTTTTCGTCTCGGGCCGGGCTTGGGCCCAAAATTCAGGCCCGACGGTTGGACCGGGCCGGGCTCGGGCCTGGATTTTTAGCACCAGGCTTTTTTTGGCCCGGACCGAAATCCGACCCGGCCTAGGAAATGCCCAGGTACACGTGCAAGTGACCGGACATATGAGGAAGAAAATGAAGAGTGTGGTTGTATGGACAAACAAATAAGAAACACTAACCGGACACATCCACGAACGTTTAGGGGGTCATAGTTGCTATGTCCGGCTGTAGATGTTTTTATGGACTACTAGAAATAAATTTGTTATCGATCATGCTTTTCCTAGTAGCAAATTTGTTGACCGTCTGTTCAAATTATTATCATTCCTTCAGTAGTGAAAACTATTGACTAAGGAGGGTGACATGGAGGCTACGGAGCTGTTGACCTCAAGTGTTTATGCAATTATGCCATGACGTTATCTTTTTCTCAGCAGGACCTAACGTCTCCTCCCTAGGATCTAGTTGTGGCTTTCTCTTGGATGCTTCTTTTGTGCGTAGGTAGTGTGTGTGCTTCTTGTGCAGCGTCTAAACTTGATAACAAATTTGCGGCTCGGTGTTGGACTGTTGGATGTACCGTTGAATTCTGCATGTTGGCTTTATTTATAAAAGTCAAGCATATACGTTTTCTCTAGAAAACAGTATTGCTCGTTTTTATTGTCATCTGTACATTACTTGAAGGATTTTAAGTTCACATGATCATACACAAACTCCGAGAGCAAAAATATACACGATAAATTCAAAGCAACCAGAAAGACACGCCAGAACTCTTGTGACAACGGTACAATCACGATACGAGTTCTACATGACATCGCTGGAACGGGCAG
Organism: Hordeum bulbosum; assembly: GCA_900070015.1. Lineage (NCBI taxonomy): Eukaryota > Viridiplantae > Streptophyta > Magnoliopsida > Poales > Poaceae > Hordeum > Hordeum bulbosum. The sequence goes on along the minus strand of CBQS010233981.1, from coordinate 5,540 downwards.
CAAAACTGCCACTGCAAACTTTTTCTTTCTTTTTGAAACCTCCGCTGCAAACTTAGATATGCTATACTAGTCGGAAAATACCACAGCAAAGGTGTCCGTGCGGTTGCTACGAACGGCACGGATGAGGAAGAGGCCGGGTGGCTTCAGAAATAGGGGAAGCGCCCCATCATGGCCGGCGGCGAGCTGGACTCCTTGCAGAGGGAGTCGAGCTTCCACCCGGGCAGGGAGACGGCGCCGTGACGCTCCTTGCTGGCCGGGGAAGGCGAGCCCGGGCTGATGGGCTCCTTGCTCGCCGCCTTCACCGCGTCGACGGCGCCACCGCCCGCCGCCGGCCTGGGCGCCGGGACGATGGTTATCTCCGGCGTCCGGCTGCTGCTCCCTTCCATCTCCCCGCTTCCTATGCCGTAGATGAACCTGGAGGATTTTCTTGCGTGCCTTCGAAGTGTAAAAACTGGTGTGCTGCACTGCTACCTAGAGTGCGATCTGCCTGCCTATGCCATTTTTATTGAGAGGTAGAGACGGCGATGTTTTTCTTTTCTAACAAACAATACTGATTCTTTATTGTTGGGAGCGGATAAGATCAAGCCACAGTCGAATAAGACCACGACATCGCCGTCATTCGACTTGGAATTATTTCTCTATACATTGATGAGCTGATAGTGGACCTCGACAAAGACCAGTGGCCTCACCTACGTGGTTGGTTTAACTTACCCACTTTCGTAGTTATCTTGTGAATTTATTTTTCATGGATACACCACGCCGTAATTGTCCACAAAATATCTTTCCTACGATCCACTTGACAGAAAAGGAAAAGGCAACAAAAATTCCATTTTCCTGGTCTATACTCTTGAGGATTCTCATGTATGAAGGGATGAAGACATCTTCACAGAAGTGTGATCATTCTTACAGTCACGAGAAAACGAAATGGCCAATAAAATTTTCATTATCATGGCCCCTACTCTACTCCAGGTTCTCCTGTTAAAGCCTAGACATGAGTAACAGGTATGGTTCACCCTTGACATACATCTACAATCTAGTCCACCAAAGACCAAACCAGATAAAGATCAGAACACATGCAGCGAACAATGCCCCTTCAGCTATCCAAAAAAGAAAATACAGTGAGCACTTGAACAGCAGAATCCGCGAACCGTCTGTCATAAGCCGAAAAGATCATTGGTGCCAAAGATGGATCCACCAAACTGCCTGGTGTTCAAGTCTCCACCATCCAAGGCCGACGGGAACCTGTCGAGCCACTGGGTCAGGCTCGGGCCGTCCGAATCCTCCACCCACGGCGAGGTCATGTCGATATCGTCCAGCGCGATCGGGTCACCCTCTCCTCTCTTCTTCGTCATCGTTTTGGAGTCGGAGTGGAGCGTGAGATTGTAGTGCACAAAGGCTTGGTCAGCCAGTGCCTCCTTGTTCAACTTGTTGCGCTTTTCGGAGTGGCTCTGGAGGATGATGCTCCAGTCCCTTTGGAAGGTCAGGGTGCTGCAGACCTGACTCACTATTCTGACGGCACAGTGTTGTAATGCTGGCGCTGAATCGCCATATTGTTCCCACCACATCCCTGGGAAGCAAAAAAAGGTCAATGGAATGCATCCAGAGATTTCGGTAACAAAAAATACTACATCCAGATTAAGGGAAATGGAACAGAGCGTCGTGATCGTTCATGGAAGACAGATAAGATGACTTTGCAGCAACTTCAACTAATATCGCTAAACTGGAACTACAATTATGGAGTGCAACAAATAAGTGTCAATGTATCTGGTGCTTAGAGGTGCTCAAAACGCAGAAGCACTCAGCAAATATTTGAAGTAGAAAACTTTAGTGCAAAAGGGAGAAACCTGGGGAGGTGTTGTTGCGGGCCTCTTTAGCAATGTTAGAGGCAAACATTCCTTGTGCCTTGCGGAAAGCATGCAGTTCTGAAGTGATACCATGCCTTTGGTCTGGAGCTGTAAGCACTTTATCCAGGACATGGTAGAACTCCTCCTTGATACTAGTGAAAAATTTGACTTCTGGATTATACTGGATGCTTGGGTTCAGAAAAGCAGCTGCTGAGTGAAGATGTGAATGCAGCTCCACCTGCCATTTTTGCTCCACAATATCCAGAAATGACTTGCATTTGCCTTCATCCATTATGTAGTATGTTCTAATAGAATCCATCACCTTTGTCATAGACTCGTATATATAACCAATGGCAGCCTTGCCTCCTGAGACATCCCTCATGACCCTCAGTAGAGGTTCTGAAACAGCCGCTATCTCTTCGACTGCTCGCCAGAACTCATCGTCATTGAGGATCTCAACGCAGGAAATACTTAGAGATCTATTTGCATATGAAGAAGATACATAGTCAGAGCTGTGAAACATTTGCTTCAGCTTTAATCTGTGCTTCAACAGTGACTGCAGAGTGAGGAAATCTGAAACAGACTTTGTAATCCCTGAGCAAACAAGCTCCTGCCCAGCCATACACCTCCTCATAAGATCAAGAATCCAGTTGTTGTTGTAGACAAATCGTGTGATTGTTTGTGCTTGGCATATGCATTGGTTAACCCAATCAATCTTGGAAAATTCATCCAACATTGTGTTTACACAAAATGAAGCGCAAGGAGACCAGAAAATGGTGTTGTAGTTCTGCATGATGAGTTTATCAATATTACCGTAGTTTATGTTCCTATCACTAATAATCTGAACAACATTATCTGGACCAACTTCCTGAATCACTTCATCAAAGAGCTCATACATCCCTCTGTGATTTTTTATGTGTGGAGAAGCATCTACTGTTTTGAGGAAGAATGTACCTAGTGGAGAAGAGACAGAGAAGTTGATTAGGGCTTTCATTTTGTTGTCAGTCCATGAATCGGCTAATATAGTACAGCCTGTAGTCACCCAATCCTTTTTGATCTCTTGTGTTCTCTGCAAAATCTCTGACTTGAGCTTTTGAAGCCATTTTGTTCTCAAAACATCGGCTGATGGACCTTGGGATTCCTGTCCAACAAGTGTGTCCATCATATGCCTGTATGAAATGGAGTCTGCAATACTATAGTCCAACTTATTCTCAAAAAAGAATTCCGCAATGCACCGTTCCACTTCCAATCCTGAAGCCGGACGGGGCTTGGTGACAGCACTAGATAGTCTAAGTACCGGAGCAGGCACTTCCAGGCCAAGGAGCTGATTCGGCTCGAATGCAGGAATAATAGCAGGCGAAGCAGGCAGCCCTGGAGATGATGGCTGAGATGGAAGTTCGCGTGTTCTTTTCGGAAGCACCGACAATTCAGCAACACGTTTCCTCTTGAGAAGCTCGAGCTCCCTGTGTGATTCCTTGGCTTCTATGAGAGCGATCACCTTTTCCCTGACATCATCCGTCACCCTGACGCAAGGGTTGACGCCTTTGCTCGGAACTTGAGACAGATGAAACTTGAACCTGCTTATTCCACCATTGATAACCTTCTGGCAGAATCTGCACCGGACCCTGTTCCCGTCCAGCTTGTCGCCATACTCCCAGCAGGCATCCTTCTCTCGCACTGAAGCAGTATATAGCAAATGATCACAAAACAGAAATTCAGCACACCAACGTTTGTCATCATAGGAAAGATTCAAGTTATAGATGGTGCAACTGAGAGAAGGAACAATACTTTATGGCGCAGGAGGCTGGAGGTGACTTCAAGTTGATATCTGCAGGCGAATTAAAGGTATAGATTACTAAGGCCTGCTGCTTATGATGTAACTGAGTAATCTGGGTAACTAGGAACTGGATGCATTGCAACTAGAAGCTCAAAAAGCGAAAGAGGACATCTCGGTGTGTAACTATGTGTATACAGTGCGACACAACAAATTCAATGTTGCATCTTCATTCATTAACGTCACCAAAGTTTTGTATACCTATCAGTGAAAGTTTGAGAATGCATGCCACGATCATGAGCTTCGTGTTATCTCATACTCCCAGATACCAGGAGTATATATACTCCCTCCGTTCCTAAATATATGTCTTTTGAAAGATTTCACTACAAAATACATACAAAGCAAAATGAGTGACCTATACATCCATATATAGTTTGAAGTGGAATCTCTAACAAGATTCATAATGAAATCTAGACTTCAAAATATATCTATATACATCCATATATAGTTTGTAGTGGAATCTCTATATACATCCATATATAGTTTGTAGTGGAATCTCTATATACATCCATATTTAGGAACGGAGGAAATAATAGATTGCACGAGACGTACAGGGAATAATCCCTGTTACAACCTTTCTCCATAATGGCCTGATGTCGCTGATTACACGGGAGCTAAATATGTTTCGCACTTACACACGCACCCTGAGGCCGTATCCCGTATGTACCGCTGCTCTGGCAATTCATCAGCCAGAGTATCACCGGCGGAAATGGAAACAAGGCCAATTCCTTTGATTTCTTCCCCCATTTGTTCCCTCGGACCAACCCAAACTTCCAGAACAGTTCAAGTTTCCAATACTGCAAAAGGGTTAAGCTAATTTCTTTTACTGCGGATCGGCGAAATAATCGCTCCGGCTCGCGAGGAACAATCTACTGCTTGAGGAATAAAGCGAGATCCGGCTTCTTCGAGCTTGCTCGTGTAGATCGCGGAAGGAGACGGGGGAGCTGCTGACCTGAGCTTCGTGGAGCGATTTAGCTTGGGGTATTTCTCTTCTCTTCTCCCCGATTTATCGTCTCCTCCTGGTCGGGGAGGAGGCCGCCGCCGCGTCGCGAGCGGAGCCGTGCTGCCGTGGGGGAGAAGAGCGTGCGAGATGTCTACGCTTGGGGGGATGGCGTGGGCTGCGGGTACGCAACGCGAGATACCACGATATGGGTCTGAGGAAAAAAAAGATACCACGAGATGGACGAGCACGTCTCGTCCCCGTGTGCGGACCATTTCACTATTTTGACATTTTTTCTAACTTTTTAGCTTGGTCTGACCCGGTTTGTAAAAAAAATATCGGATTTTTATTAAGTATATTGATTAGTTAGGAAATATGATGGATTAAGATTTGTCCTACTTTGCCTTGTATTTCATGTTGGTCGTTGCAAATCCATCAATCCCTCTTTCCTTTCTAACATGGGTATCTCCCGTAAATTCCTTGATCTAGCCGCCGCCACCGCTTCCGCCCCGCACGCCGCCCCGGGCCCATCGGCCTCTATGACCGCCGCCAGGGGGCCGGGCCGCCCGTACCTAGGGTTCGTCCACCGGTCTTGTTAATCGGCTGCCTTAGAGAGTCTTTATCCCGATCTCTTGATCCGGATATTTCCTTTTTCACGCCTCTACTCCAACAACGGCGCGACCCCGGTCTCTTCTTCGACCTGCCGGCCACGCGCACCACATCGACCCATCGCGGCCGACGCCCGCCCGACTCCCCGCCCGTCGCCGCCAACGGCGCGACCCTGACCACTGATACGACCTGGCGGCCTCGCGCGACGCGGCGGCCCGTCCTGACAGCCATTCGCGCGTCTGCCTGCCCGTCGCTCCATGCCGTTCGTCGTCACCCGCGCCCAATCAAGATCCTGCATCACTCACCGTCTCCG
>CBQS010233975.1:0-11958 GCA_900070015.1 Hordeum bulbosum | reverse complement strand
ATGTTCTGGAATTTAAAAAAAATGATCTGGATTTTTCTGTTTATGTTTTATAAAATGATCTGGATTTTCCAAAAATGTTCTCAATTTGCAAAAAATGTTCCAGAATTTTAAAAAATGTTCTGGATTGTCAAAAAATTAATTAGAGTTTGAAAAAAGTTCTGGAATTTGAAAAAAGTTCCCATTTTGAACTTTTGTTCACAAATTCGAAAATTGTTCATGTTCATGAAAAAAGTTCAGAAATTTTAGAATATCTTCGCCATTTGATAAAATTGTTCGTAAGTCCGCAAAATTACTCAAATATTGAAATATTATTCGGGAATGTTTCAAATGGTGTTACGTCGGCTGCTACTATTTCAAAATATGCGATGTACATTTGCTGTGAGAATTTGTTTGTCACACTGGCACGAAACGCACTTGGGCTGGCGGCCCGAGTTCAATTCGCAGTAGCGCTTTTAACTTTTTTTGCTATTTTTTCACAGGCATTCGCAGTGCGTCATAATGGGCCGGCCCAGTTGAACGCACCCTTGTGCGATGGCGCTTCTGTTTGCCACAAAATGCGGCAAATAGGAGGCCCCGTGTGCTACTGCTGCTAAGTAGTTGTTGGGGAGAACTACACTAGTTCTTCCCAACAACAAATATTATGGAACAGAGGGAATAGGATTATTCGGGTCTCGTGGGACTGTTAATATATCCCACCGTGGGACCTCACCCGTGGACACCCACGTACATGTGGTAGAGTGGGCTAAATTATGCAGCCGCTGACAGCCTGTTCCCACCTGCCCCATGAGGAACACACCACTGATCAGGCCTCCGATAGTGAGACCCAGTTGATAAACAGTGATAAAATTGTAAACAAGATAAAACCTAGGGCAAAGTTGCTCCTTTTAGGGGAGAAGAAAATTGCTTAAATAAGTAGATTTGAGAAATTTTGACTATACTTGGTAAAAAGTGTCATCGCATTCAAGAGGTAAAATATAAAATTCACTCTTACCTTTGAACAACTAGTTCAAGAGAACAATGAAATCAATAGTTAAGGGTATTCCGCAGCCCCGTGTAGGTCACTGCACGATGTTAAGATGTGTGACAAATGGTGCGACGTCGTGTCTTGAGGGGGTTTCTCTTTGCGGTTCACGCTTGACACGGGGTGCAAGGAGAGGTGACCGTGTCGGTTTTCTAGTTTCCGATTTTTTCCTCTTTTCACTTTAGTCCTTATTAAACATTTTATGTTGCTTAACCTATCTTTTTTCTGACATGAAAAAATGTCAATGTATATTAAAAAAATGTCTGATGCGTATTTGAAAAAATTCACTGTATAGAAAGCTATAAAAAATGAAGAAATAAAAAGAAGAAAGACAAACTTGTAAAAGGAAAATAGAAACATAAGAAAATAATAATAAAAGAATAGGAAAAATCCAAACAAACATCAAAACAAAAACCAAAGAATAAATTAGAAAAATGCAGCGGCAACAAATGAAACAGAGAACCGTAAAACTCGGCAAGATAGGGAGGCACACCAACTAGTTGACACATGTGGGCGTCAACTAGGGTTTTCCATGCAGCTATGACATCACACGTTCGAACGTAGGCGTCACTGCCAACGACTTTTCCTCTTATTTGATGCCCCGAATAGTCGACGGAACGCAGACGTGTCGTGACGTCGAACGCAACCCATTTAGTTGACTTCCTTTTTCGGCCCGCACTAAACTGATTTTTTGTTTGAGAAACTCACCGCACTTAAAAATATGGCACAATGAGCACCAGGGATTGTGTGAATGCGTGCCCTCCCTCCCCCTGGCGCTCGAGTTTGTGCCGGGCCATTTGCACGGATGGACGCTGCCTTTTTTTTACTTTTCCATTTTCCTTTTTATTTTTGTTTTACTGTATGTCAAAATAGTTGATCACAAAATGGTTCTAATATAAAATAAAAATAAAATTCTAAATTTTCAAAAACAGTTCTTGAATTCAAAAATCTTCACGATTTCAAAAGAATGAACATTTTTTCAAATTAAACAACCATTTTTTATCTTTGTTGAACAATATTTCGTGAGAATTTCTGTAATAATATGGGACATTGTTTTGTATTTGATGAACATTTTTAATTTAATGAACATTTTTAAAATTGGTGAACAAAAATTGTATCCAAGACTTTTCTGGAAAATGTATGATTTTTTTAAAAAATTTCTGAACATTTTATCAAATATATGAACAATTCTTTGATTTTATAAACAATTTTGTAATTCAATGATTTTTGTTTAGTTTTTATGCATATTTTTAAAAATCTGATGAACAAAAAAGTTAATTCGATGAACATTTCCTGAATTGTTGAACATATTTGTACATTGATGAAGATTTTTAAATTCGATGAACAAACAAGTGTTCACAAATTTGAAACAAAAACTCACAACAAAAGTGGCAAAATAAAGAAGAAAAAATAAATAGGGAAAAAATGAACCAAACCAAACAGATAAAGTATAATCCACATGTAATAGTTCCTTGCCGAGACGGTCCACGTGGATTAGAGCCTGATCCCGTGTATTCCACGTGGTTTAGGCTGTAACCAAACAAGGCCTAAGCGAAGTTGCCGTATATGATTCCCCCTGAAAAATGTCCTTCAAGGTTTTTCCACCAATTTTCTTTTCTTTTTGGAGCGAGTCGTAATGGTTCTTATTTTACTGGAGTGATTTTCTTTTGTTTTTTCTGTTCTGATTTATATCGGTTTTCCGTGATTTTATAATGGCTTATTTTTATTTTACTTCTTCAAAATTATTCTAATTTATGGTAATCTTAGAAAATTCCATAATTTTTTTAAAATTCATAAATATTTTCTCAACACACGATTATCATTTCAAATTAATGAATTTAAATAACAGTTAAATAATATTTTGTCATTTGTAAAACAAATCAGCCAATTAGAAAAATACACGATATAAACTTTTTGACAGAGTAAACATTTTTGAATACATGTTAAATTTTGATGTTTATGCGTTTTTTAAAAGAATGTTCATGTAATTTAATATGTTAGTTTATTAAATGTTTATGTTACAAGAAATAAGCATTCCTTATCTTCAAACAATCTTCATATTCTATGGCCGACTAAAAGAAAACCGAGTGAAAACAATTCTTTCTTTGCTAAAATCGAAAGATGAATGAACACCTGTAACACAAAAACAAGATAGTGGAACACATTGGAACTGGACCAGCCCATGAGCATGTGCCATTGTTTCATTTCCGGCAATTTGATGCACTACGCATCGAATAGGACTTCTGGCCACACCACACCGAGGGCACCTGCCCGTGAGCTAAGAGCGCCTCTAGTTCTCTGCCTCTTTTCCTAAAACTTAACTCTCTAAAGCACATTTTTAATCTTGAATCTCTAAAAATTGAGGGTTTAAAATCCTTGCACATAGTTCTTCCGCTAAACTTAAAACCCTATACTTTTTTTATATTAATTTATGTACTTTGAATACATAGTTTGTATATTTCCACCATTATAAATAAATAACCTTTCAATAATAATTCAAAACATTTGACAAAAAATTTAAAAATTCACTGTATGTTTTTTAAATTCAATCCCCATTCAACGAAAAGTATCAACATAGGGAATACAAAAGCCACCTCATTTCACAAAGTTTATCAAAAGACACAACATTCAGCATACATCACACACTCACATTGTAATCACTACCACTCGTACCAACCATGTATTGCCGAGATCTGTCCATGAGTGAGTTGCCAATATCGTTTTTCCATTTCATACATCGTCTGGTTTGCATCCACTCACAATCATTTCTAAGACTTGGGACATCCAACTGGTGGATAAAAAGAGATGTGTAATTTAAGCGCGCCATCCCTCTCTTCATAGTGGATTCGATAAGGAGAGGGTCCACGAACGTCACTTGCGGTCCTTTGAGGAAATTCCACCATAAACATTCCGGTAAAGTCGTATACTTGCTTTTACTGTCGACACGAGGTCACGATCCTGCCAACCAACCACATGATCACCCACTTTACGCTAATCAGTTCATGGTTTACGTGAGATGCCTTTCCCTAACCCCATGCATTATTGCCAGAGCTGCTTGGTTAGTTAGCAGCTTAGCATCGTTACTTTCAGCTAATGGGTGTGCCAAAGATCGACAGCTCGGTCCACATTGTTTTCAGCCAACTACCCGAGATGCCGAAAGATCGTGATTCCGAGTGACACGAAAAGTGAAGGAGCAATTAAGAAAATGTAACAAGAAAGTAGATGTGCTCGTGTATAGCGTGTATCGTGCATGAAGAGCGCATCCCAACCTCCTCCTTCCTGCATCATGGTGTCCGTGTGTTGGCTTTTGTCTCGTGCTCTATCGCGTTCTCGACGGCAATGGCTGCGGAGAATAATTGACCTGGTTACGGAAACTTCTGTTTGAACAACAGATTCTGTACAGCGGGTGCTGAAGATTCAGTGGCACGGCAAGCAGCCAAGGTATATATAGATAGATAAACAGATAAGCCTCTCCGTACGTAACCGACAGTCCCCAAATGGCTGTCAGGTCGAGGTCGATCATTGTCAGAAGCACAGGATCAGCAACCTGCTCACTGATGCTACCGCTGTCCTCGTGCTCCTCAAGATTAAGCTATAAATTACGCACTGACCAACCAAGTCCAGAAATATATTACACGCTAACCCGTCGGTACACGATCGATGGCGTTCAGTTCCAATCCTGGCTTGGATATCGCCAAACTGACTGAACTGTGAACTCCCACAAAATATATAGGTTGTTTCCTTCTCGTCGTGTTCTACTTCTACCGGCAACCCCCAGAAATTTGGACTCCTGTGATCCGAAAAGGCACCAAGAAGCTGCTGACAGATAAAGGTGGACGAGCCTGCCTACCGAGCTGATTGATCACCGCGAGCTAACTGCCTGCCATCAGTGGCACTAAACAACGCTAGATCCGGGGATATTGCACGGCTTCAAACGCAAATCGCATGCGCCAAACCAGCACTACACCAGTGAACTACATTATTATATACTGTGATCACCAGCTAAATGATCAAATAATCGCGCATCAAACCCTCCACTCGCATCGGATGGTTGGTGTGATAGCATCGACTCAACGGCGCCGCACTGCATGGCCTACCCTGCTTGCCATTGCCAAATCATCTGGCTCCTCAGGCGACGGAGCTAGCTAGATAGCAGTCTGACAATGGAGCAAGCGGAATGGCAATGGCTGAGGAGAATAATTGATCAAACTTCTGCTTGAGCAACAGATTCTGTACAGTGGGTGCTGAAGATTCAGTGGCACGGCAAGCAGCCAAGGGTAGATAGATAGACGGATAGGCCTCGCCGTACGTAACCGACAGCCCCCAAAATGGCTGTCAGGTCAGGCCGATCATTGTCAGAAGCAATCTGCTCACTGATGCTAGCGCTGTCCTCGTGCTTCTCAAGATTAATAGCTTATTATACATTACGCTCTGACCAATCAAGTTCAGAAATATCTTACCTGCTGATGTCTCCCCCTCGAAAACTCTCTTCAATGCGTCGGTAGACGTATGTAGGTACGGATCGATGGCGTTCCATTCCAATCCATTCCTGGCTTGGATATGAACAAAATAGTGTATTCTACATTTCTACCCTCGTCGTGTTCTATCGGCAACCCCCAGAAATTTGTATTCCCGTGATCCGAAAAGGCACCAAGAACCTGCTAATAGATAATGGTGCACGAGCTGATTGATCACCGCGAGCTAACTGCCTGCCATCAGCGGCACTAAACAGCGCTAGATCCGGGGATACTGCACGGCTTTAAACGCAAATCGCATGCGCCAAACCAGCACCACGCCAGTGATCTACATTACTATATACTGTGATCACCAGCTAAACGATCAAATAATCGCGCATGAAACCCTCCACTCGCATCGGATGGTTGGTGTGATAGCACCGGCTCAACGGCACCGCACTGCCCTCGTCGGCTTGTCTAATCACCTTGCTCCTCACCCGACAGGGTCATAGCTAAGCTAGCAGATAGTCCGCCAATGGAGCAAGCGAGGGACAATCTACAACCGCACTGATACAGTGACACGCTCGGACTAACGGAAAACTCTTCCAGCTCGATATTCCAATTTCCAAACGCCTAGCATACATCCAAATGTATGACTGTTGTGTTCTTGTTTGTAGCAATAGGTCCAGTCAGAACTTAGAACAGAAGGTAGAAATATGCACTGCCTGGTTCCACGTTTTGTGCATTTCCGCTTTGATACAACCACTAAATACATCAATGGATGAGATCTATCTATACCCCTTCATAATAAAGGGTAGTATGATCATTTAAAAAAAATACGTCCCAGACACCGCTCATATACGCCACGATGGCTCGGCCCATTGACGGATGCGTGTATGACCCGTGAGGGAGTTGATAGCCACAAGGACTAACAAGCACTTGTGATTAATTATGCTACACAACATATTAGAGAGGCTCTTAGCCGCGCCAGATCCTGAACATGACCAATTTTTTAGATTTGCGAACATTTTCTTCGGAACATTTCAGGTTTGAACAAATTCCAACACCGTATGCAAGTTATGTCACGCCCGACCATTTATCCATCATTTTTCACCTGAAAAGCTCCAAAAAATGCAAGAATTGTTAAAAACTCAAACAACTTGGCATGATGCCTCTAATTGGTCATATAAGCTCATGAAAAAAGAGGATCATTTGACGATGCCTAAAAAAAGTACTCTCATATTTCCGACACTGTAGACACCGAGAAAACTGAAACAACTTGGTATGGCGCCTTGAATTGGTCATATAAGCCAATTAAAAAAATTGGGGTCATTTGCCATATTTCCATAAACAATATGCTCTCAAATGGAGTCTTCTCGGTGAACATGGTGTTTTTTGGCAGATTCTTGAAATTTTTTGTTCAGCATGCATTTGAAAAAATTTCACCATATATTTTATAAGATGTTTAGTGTGTATTTGAATAAACTTCACCATATACTAAGAAAATGTTTAGTGTGTATTTTGAATTCACCTTTTTAAAAATTGTTCACATTAAAAAAAATCAGCATTTTAAAAATTGTTCAACTTTTTGAGAAATATTGTTCAAATTTAAAGAATAAAGAAAATTCTAATATTTCGAAACATTGTTCGCATTTTCAAGAAATGTTGTTCATATTTTTTCCCAAGAAATATTGAAAAAGTAAAAAAGAAAAATCCCGGATCTGCTTCTACAAATAGTATCTTAGGGTTAGCGCTCCATTTTGAACGTATCCAGCCTGTAGCTTGGTTGGCTAGCCTCGATAGCACGGATGGCTTGGTTGGGAGTTTGAGTCCATCGTAGGCGCTTTAATTTTCAAGGAATATCTTCGCATTCGCTCAACGCTTGCGAATTGGGCCAGCCCATTTATTCGCGATCATGAATAATACATATCAGATTCATCAAATATATGAAAATACATATAATTTGTGAAAAACCTATATTATCCTTTATACATATTGTAAGGGGTTGTATCGAAGCTGGACTCATATAATTTGTGAACTGCCTTATTTCCTTCGGAAAAATAATCAACAGTGAACTCCGTGCCTCCTTTCCACATTTACTGAAAGTGTTGGGACACAAAACCAAGCTACTCCTAAACTGCGAAAAGGTCTTACATTTGTGAACAGATGATGTAGAATTTATGTCAAACTATTTTTAGAAAGTTCAGAATCTACGCATGGTTCTATAAATTTTCCCACAGAGGAAAAACTCAGACCGAACAAAAGTCAAAACTGAAGACGGAGTTTTCTTTTTTGTTATAAAGTAGAAATATATTATCATTTTGCAAGGAAATTCGAACTATTTATGTTTCTACGTTGACAAATTACTGTGGCCATCATATTTTGCATGACTGACTGGTGATTGGTGCAGAGCAAGTGAAACAGTTAAGTCAGCAAAGCTAGCCATATATACAACCTGTTCTCTGAATATTATAACCTCTTCTCCGTTAGCTTAATGATCAAGATTTAGGCAGTGATGCCCATATGTTCCCTCGCAACATCTTATCAGGTCGTTATGACGTTCTACGCTCCATCGCTTTTTGAAAAGCAAGCATTCTGTTTATGTTAGATGACACATATCTTTCCTTCCTTTTTCAGCTCTTCTTTTCCTCCCCTCCGGATGACAGTCAGTAGCTACTCTCCACTATTGTTTCCAAGCCCCTTTTCAACGGACGTCACCTTTACAAAGTTGGGCAATTGGCTACCCTCCTCAGCTCGCTTAAACATGACTCACCTGATACAAGAAATGGGCGAGCCTCCTTTTCAAAAAAAAAGAAAAAAAAGAAATGCTTTGCTTAAGCCAAGAGATACATCGGAAACCATATGATACTGGCTTTGGAATTGCAGCCCCAAGATCCTTAAACCAGCTTGGTTGTGCCACTTAAATCCTTAGCTTACATTTACTTTCTTAATAATTAATCAACGAAAGCTGTACAGAAGTACCAGGTCGTACAACCAGCTCTACTGTAATACACTCCTCTGCAACTTACAAGACTTCTGAACATAGAACTGTTCCAATCCAAATAGAAGGGTCCTAGTAATCCGCATTTGCGGCGCTTAGTAGGATTACAAGTGGAGCAATTACCTGAAGCATCTAGGATCAGTGGACCAAATCAATCAGTCAATCAGTAGGTGAATATGTACATCCAAATGGAATCGGGTTAACTGGCTAAAGATTTGGTCCACACAAGACAATGCAGTACAGCACCAGCATTTCTCCTTGTCTAAATGGAAGACAGGAGGACCCAATCCATTCCAAGTAAACAAGCAAAAGAGAATGATTCCCCTGAAAGCTGATCCCTAGTTGAAGCCAGTTCATGCAGATCCCTAATTGCACAACTTTTTATACGTGGTTTTCTTTGAGGCCATGCCAAAGCTAGGATAGATGCCCCATTATTAGTTGTCAAAAGGGAGGAGAAGAAAAGTTCAGTAATTATGTGATCTTGTTGTGTACACTCCTTTAAAGATTCATGTCCCTTTTTGTGGTGGGAAATGAAGAGGAAACAAAGCATTGTTCATACTAGGGTATCAAAATCTTCGTCTGGTCCAGTTCTCACTGACATACTGGTTTCGACAGGTTCGTGTACCAAATCACAGAGCATGTCTTCAGGAAGAAAAAACCATTTAATTTTGCTTTGTATATGATCTGAGAAAAACCATTTGAATTCCTTAAAAAACAAAACACCATTTGACTTATTTTGTCGGCTTAAATAGAAACAAAGCACTGGATCAAAGTCAAAGTTCAAATGTGCACGATTTATTTCCGGTGAGGAAAAGTGATTGCCATTTTTTTGCCCATTTGAACAACAGCTGGTTGCCGGCTCGGATGGAGAGCTGGCTAGCTACTACTGGGATAGAGAAATGAAGCAGCTCAGGTGCCATGTACGTAGACGAACTCACTACAAAGCATTGTATGCCATGTTCTTTGCAAAAAAAAAACATTTGTTGACACATAATCATCCCTAGATATAAAAAACAGTCTACTACTCCCTCCGTTCCTAAATATAAGTGTTTTTAGAGATTTTGTTACAGACTACATATGAAGTAAATTGAATGAATCTATAAAATATGTCTATATACATCTGTATGTAGTCCGTAGTATAATCTTTAAAAAGACTTACATTTAGAAACGGAGGAAGTAGTTTATTGAAATATACTTCCAAACGTGGTATTTATTTTTTATCTCTAAATAAGTAAATATACGGCGGATGGCACAAGGATACCTTAAAGAAACCCCTGCGTTCTGCTGACTAATGAAGTGTGTGCTGTGATGAAAACATTGATCTATACTTGTGCGTGCGTGGATGGCATTTTGTCTTCTATTTAAAGGAAGTCAAAAGGGGTGCCACGGAGTCGTTGCACCGACTGTTCTGAATTCCATGCAGCTCGACGTGGGCACCTTAACGGCCAACTAGCTAGGTCTGGGATTCATGGCCCTTGCAACTCTCCTCTCACACTACAACATACTCTTAAAAGAAAATGTTTCCGTACCACACACCAATCTTCCATGAAGCCAGCAGAGGTCAAGGGGATCCAGTCATTTTTTTTCTTCGAAACAGGGATAAAAGATTTGCCTCATCAATTAATTAAGAGAGGAACATAGTTTGTTGTTTACAAAACACGCCACATAGCAACTACTTATGTACTAAAATGTCCCCTAGCTTCTTAGCTCCTGCCGTAACCCACAATTTAGCCTCAGTAAGAATGTTGTTAAGCAGGATCGGCGACGACGCGTTCTTGTGGCGGAAGATGCGTGCATTTCTCTCGTTCTAGATGGTCTATGAAACAAGCATTGTGAGAAAGGCCATCGCCTTCGTGTTAGGAATACCCAAGCCGGTCCTGTTTGTCCACCAATCCTTGACGGATGCTTCTAAGTGCCAAGTAGAAGGGTCCATATGGTCGATACCCATCTTGTCGATGACCAGTCTCCAAATTCTGTTGGTGAAGCGGCACTTGAAGAAAAGATGAACCCCTGTTTCTTGCTCCCTCCCGCAAAGAGGGAAAAGACCAAAATTTTGCCACCCATGCTTGTCTAATCGATCCGTCGTCCAAATCCGGTCTTGTAAGGTAAGCTAAGCAGAGAACTTGACCTTTGATGATGCCCACGCCTTCCACATCATTTCCTTCATGGGAGAGTTAACCATGTTCAATAATTGTGTCCTATAAGCGGAGGTGACCAAGTATTGTCCATCAGTCGTGTGGTTCCAAATGATGTCGTTCGCAGAGTGCTCGTCAAGATTGACGTTATGCAGAAGCATCCAAAGTGTAAAGAATTCCCTTGTGTGGTCAATGGAAACCACAGTGTCCGACCGAATCTTTAAAATCCAAGCATTCCCTTAACTGCCCTTTGTCTAAGGCTCGTTCGATGGCTAATATGTGAACACCACCTTTGAGTGCCACACAAACGAGTGCAGCATATATGCACGGTCCCCTCTTCCTTTCCCAGTCCTGAAGCGCCTCGAAACCAAGGAAAAAGAAGTACAGATCGTGATGCCTGTCACCGACCACACATGCACAGCACTGATCCACGCAGTGTACCGATGGTGCCAGTGGCTACTGGCCTGAACCGAACTCTGGCATATATAGACTCCTGCACATAAGGGCATCTCCAGCAACGTCCACAACAGTACCCTTAGGTCTATTTTTTACCGCCGATGCTAAAAAATAATATCCCAATCACATCTTTTGGACCTCGTTTTCGTCGGTTTGAGTTGAAATTGGCGCCGGCGGACCCAGACCGAACCCGGCACGCTGGGGTCGCTTGGGGACGCCGGATGGAACGAAAAGTCACGTGGGACCGCGCTGTCGGCGATGCTAGTCATTTTTCCATTCGTTTTTCTGCCTTTCCCTCCTTTTCCTCCCCCATCATCCACATTCCCCCGCCGTTCCCACCATTCTCCTCATCCTCTCTCCCCCGCCATGCCGCCGAAGAGGTACGCCGCCCCTGGTCAGGCCATCGAACCCGCCGCACGAAAGGCGAGGAAGCCGAAGGCGCCGAAGCCGAGGCTCGTGGGCTGGACGAACGCGTAGTGGAAGGCCGACGTTGGTCATCCTCAACCTTATGCTGGGACCGGCGGCGACCGCGTCGACGCCGAATGCGCCCGCATTGCCAACGCCGACGCCGAGGGCCGCTGCACCAATGCCGAGCACTGCTACCTCGCCGGCCTCTCCCGCCCGTGCAGGAGATGATGATGAGCTTGTCATTTGAGTTCCGTGTCTGCGGATCCTTCCTTTTAATCGCACAACTATTGGTGATATGTCGCCGACCTGTGGCATGATGTCGCCGAACATGCATTTTTTTCTAGCGGGAAAGAAAACTTTGAATTTTATGTGCGCCTGGGGGTCGATACTCGGGGGTGTGAGTGGGAACGTGAGCCCACTCAAGCCGAAAAACACGTCGGCCAGAACGCCTTAGCGCCTACGCCGGGTCCGCTGGGGGGGGGG
>CBQS010233961.1:0-11862 GCA_900070015.1 Hordeum bulbosum | reverse complement strand
TGCCCACGAACACTTGGCCAGTGATTCTGATGTCCAGCAGGATTCTAAGCTCGAAACAGGGCCAGGGTTTGGAAAGATCTTTGAATGTCAGTTTTCTGCAAATGTGTTTGACCAGAAAGAATTGAGTCACACAGATAGCCAGTGGCAGGTTGGAATAAAGGAAGCAAGAAAATCGAGGGGTAATGGTTATTTGTGTGTAAATTGGTCATTCACGGATTCACCAGCTCACAGACTTGCTATAGGTCGATAATTAATTCCGGGCTGTCCTTATTAACCACTGGATACCCTTGGCTGGTAGATAACAGCAAGATTGTTATCCTAGACATTGGGATTGATCACACCTATATTGTTCATATAGTAATTATTTTTAGCAATTTCTGCTTTTAATGCCATTTACATCTGGGAAGTTAACAGGGTGGATTATTTATACTCATGTAATTTTGATTTGCAGAAACTTCTAAACTGCTTATTTTCTAAATGTCAGTTGCCCTAGCCCATCGAATTACGATCCAGTACATCTGTTCCCTGCATACATTTGTAACGGCAGGTTCTACTAGACAAATTCTTGCCAACAGTTGGGCGTGCTGACTTATTTGTTGCAAGCAGGCCCTGCTATCTGCCAGCTATATTTGATCTTTACTATTTAGCTTGGCAACAGGACTATGCTTATCAGTATTTATATCATGTTATCATGTATCTTTTCAGCAACTGTCCTAACACTATTGTGTGCTGAATGTAGTTGGGATCTTACATGGCTATGCTGCCAAGTGATTCTTCACATCACAGAATTGTAGAAAATAGCCCCTACAGAATCACAAAGAGTGGGAATAAGAAAGCTGGCAAACTTAATGCTTCATGGTATTTCAGTAGAAAGGAAATAGAAGAGAATTCTCCGTCCAAGAGGGATGGCATTGATTTAAAGAAAGAGACTTACCTTCGGAAATCGTATTGCACTTATCTACAAGATTTGGGGATGCGGCTCAAAGTGTAAGATATTTTATGTCCTTTTATGCATTTATTGATGCTGTAGCTGTTGGTTGACTACCCCTTACTTCTCCAAAAAATCGAGTGCTGCTACTTACCCAACCAGATGTTAAATATTTCACAATTGTGTGTTTATATTGTCATTGTATCGTAATTGTTTCTCCTGATGTGTTTTTGTTTTATACCAGCATATGTTTGGTCCAGCCGTATTCAATTGTTTGTCTGATAAGATAATATTTACTTAATTATGGAGCACTCTTATGGCTAGCACATTTTTTCCAAATGAACTGCTGGCTATTTTTTCTTCATAAAAACTATAAGCTATCATATCATATGAAATGTTAAGATATATACTGAAGATATGCCCTGTATGATGGTGGTCTGGCATCTTAGAATTGTTGTGTGTATGCATTTATTTCTTTTGGCCCTTGAAGGCTTCCATGCTACGCATCATATCTTCAACACTACCTCCGTAAAGAAATATAAGAGCATTTAGATCACTACTTTCTTTACTGAGGCAATCATGATAAAAATTGCTGTGCTCGTATCTTTAGTTTTTATGACATGTGGAGATAATGCCACAACGATTGCTGGAATTATACTGTCGACTTATGCTGAATTTTTTCTTTGTATGTAGGCCACAAGTGACAATTGCTACATCTATTGTGTTCTGTCACCGCTTTTACCTTCGTCAATCTCATGCAAAAAATGATAGACGAGTAAGTTTTAGTCAATGACTTAACTATAGTGCAATTTTTAAATATTTGATGAAGTGCAGCTTCTAACTTCATAACATGTAGATACTTTATTTGAGTATGCTATTCTGTTTTTGCCTCATAGTTCAGTTTGAATAAAAATAACAAATAGTTTCTATCTCCATGTTTCTCCGGTTTGGTGATTGTTCTCTCCATACAGAGGCATTAATAGCTAATAATACACTTCTTCTCCGGTCCAATAGAAATTGGTGCTGAAGCTAGCAGCAGACTCTGTAGATGTCAAAACAACTTGTACTTTTGTGAACTCTAGGGGGTGGTTATAAAAAGTAGGTATTTTCTATGAGGATAAGATGCACAGATGTACATCCTTTTGGTGCGCTGTGGGCATTTTAAGTTTAGAAGAGCCTGAGACCTTGTTATGTTACTAAATAGCAGTTCACAGGTGGACACACCATTTGATCAATTATGCGGGGTTAAGGGTTTATCATGAATGATTTGGCTGGTACGGCTCTCAAACACCTGGCACAGTTGATTTAGGCCCAGGCACTCTTAAATTATTGCACGCGAAAGCATCTGAAATCACCCTACTCAGTGTTTCATTACATTTGCTTAATACAGTTCAGAGCAACTAAAATATAAAACTTGATTGCATCCATGAAGTAGTACCAAGCGTGTTTACTGAAATATGAGTGCATGTGATTTCTTGTGTTCTTATCTGCAGCAGAAGTGGTAATGGTGTGATTTTCCTATATATGTCTTGACAGAGTATCAGTATTCTACTCCCTCCGTTCCTAAATATAAGACCTTTTAATTAGAGAACGGAGGAAGTATACTATTTGTTATGCAGTTACTCTTATTTTTTCATGGCGAATGGGCAAATGGAGTCTGAATCTAACATCTATACAGACAATCGCTACTGTTTGCATGTTCTTGGCTGGAAAAGTCGAAGAAACACCTAGGCCTTTGAAGGATGTCATCCTGGTTTCTTACGAGCTTACTCATAAAAAGGATCCTGCTGCTGGTCAGAAAATCAAGCAGAGGGTAATGTAATGGATCCAATTGGATGCTTCCTTTGCTATGGACTGCTCTTTGGTGAACCTTTTTCCCTTTACAAAAATTGTAGCCTGACCTGATTTCACCCTATAAATCTCGTTTTTCTGATACAATAACAGAAAATAACATCAGAAACATAGCCAGCAGAAGGCTGGTTGTATTTATCATTTATCAGAATCCCAACCTTTTGTCATCAGTATATCATTTATTTTGGAACTGTTTTGATTGAATCTTCATCTGCTGAAGTATACCAGCTACATATTTTACAATCAACACCCGGCTAATGTTTGGTTCTTCTCTTGTTTTCGAAGGAGTGCTGAATCATAGGAATTATATCCTCGTACGATCTTGCCATTCTCTAATTTAGCTGATACAAGGAAAAATAACAGATGTCCTTTCCCGTATAAGCAAGTAATTTCGCTCTATGATGTGTTGGGTGCGAATCGAGTATAAAGTAATTTTGCTCCATGATGTGCAAACAAAGTATTTTCTGGTGGATGTTGTAGACTTTTCTTTTGACTACTATGATTTAATCATAATCATTGATGTATGTGTACTTCTCAGTTTTGTGACTTTTGCGGTCTACATGCTACAAATGTTGATTCCTAATTATTTCTGGTGATGATGATGATTTCTCTTGTGAAAAAGTTAATAAATAAAATGAGGATGGGCATAAATAGTTGCCATTGCATGCTTCCATTTTCAGTTTGTGCTTGTTCGAAAAATTAACATCTGCCGTGTTAACTTGGGTGAGTCAATGCACCGAAATAATAATAATAATAACTCTTTGGTAGTTCATTCTGTGGTCTCGTGCATGCTTGTGTAGGTTCTGCTCCACTGTATCAGAACACTTTGCCTGTCGATGCAGATCTTTTCTATTGTAGTTACCACATATTTCTAAAGGTTCCATTGTATCGGTACACTTTATATTCTGTCGATGTACATCTTCTCTGCACCAGTTTATAGTTATTTCAAAGTGATTTCCTCTAGGAGTAATGCTTGAACAAACTGTCTACTACTATCTTATGCAGGAAGTATATGATCGGCAAAAAGAACTCATTTTACTTGGGGAGCGAGTTGTACTTGCAACACTTGGTTTTGACCTTAATGTGCACCATCCTTACAAGCCCTTGGTTGAAACAATAAAAAAATTCAAGATTACTCATAATGCGCTTCCTCAGGTTGCCTGGAATTTTGTCAATGATGGGTATGCTAATGCTACCCTTGTTCTTTTTAGCCATACCAGTATTCAGTTAATATCTCTACTAGACCTTTAAAAGTGTGTATACTGTACAGGCTGCGCACTTCACTCTGTCTGCAATTCAAGCCCCATCTTATTGCAGCAGGTGCTCTCTTTTTGGCTGGTAAGTTTCTCAAAGTGAAATTTCTTCCAGATGACGGTGAGAAGGCTTGGTATCAGGAGTTTGATGTGACACCAAGACAGCTGGAAGGTTGGTTCCTGGATGCAAAGTCAGTAATTCGAAATTTCCTTCTGCTTTGTTTGGTTTGTGCCTTTTGTATTTCTAGCTCCCTTGCTGTACAGTGACTACTGTTGTGGTTTAGGATATTTTACCACCAGGGACTCGCCTTGTTATGTGTTCCTGTGGCATCTGGGTTTTTGGGGTACAAAGAAAGAATTAAAGTGTACAATGACTTGGACATTTGTGAAAATATTTGGAAGTGTGAAACTGATCTTTATGCAGGTGCCGTTCTTGTTGAGTAGCTAAAAATAAGAACACGTACAAAACTTTCCTGTTAAACAACCATTTGGATGTGTCTTGCTTCATTCTAGCTAAGGAAGATGATTCTATACTCCTTGGCATGCGTACTCCCGCTCCTCATGTACCACATAGATCAGTCCATTATACCCCTTTATCATTTCAATATGCTTTATTAATAATTACTAGATAGCGCAAAGTGAGTTCAATAAAAATTCCATTTGAGTCAATGTACTTCAGATCATTTCCTCAGGCTGCTTTTTCGTACGTAAAATTGTTAGATTTTACAAAGTAAGAGCCGATGATTTTTTTTATGACATGTACTATTGGTTGAACTACTATGGTGTTACCCTTTTATGATTATGGTGTAGTACCTTTTATGATGTCAAGTAACAAGTGCATTGGTTGCTGTATGCTACTAATCAAATACAATTGCAATCAGTTTTCGGTTCCATAGCAACGCGGCCATTATGCTACTGCTGGGTATAAAGCCAAAGTCTAATTATATATGTTGTAGTTGCTGTACATTGTTTTATGAATTATTTACTATACTATCACACGTTCAAGCTCTGACTTTTTCTAGTGACTATTGCTTCATATGGGACTAGTTAAGCCAGTTCAATGGTTCACAGATCTGGCAATACACTCTTAATCTCCTCTGTACGTGCCAAATAGAATATCCGTAATAAAGATTATAAGGGCATGTACAATGGGGTGATTTCGGCCTTTTTCTAAAAGATGTCATGGAGGATAATTTCTGACATGGAAGAAAGAAAAGTGGAAAAAGGGCTTAGCCTTCTCTCAACTAAGAGATGATTTCATTCTCAAAAAAAGAGAAAGAAAACTAAGTGATGATCTCTTAGCGCTTGAGATAAGATATTTTTCTCCATTGTAGTGGATGCCATCTCTTACACACGTTTCCTATTTTTTTCCACTACATTGTTTTATATGCATGCAAAAATTAATCACTAGAGACAACACTACAAGATAATACACTGTATAACATGTCTTGTAATCATCTCTAGATAGCTAAGAAAAGGCCGCCTTCTCAACCACTGTGCATGCTCTAAGAGCACCCGACTGTTTATAAACAGGAAACCATAAAGTGCATGATTTCAGTGAGTTGCTTGAAGATTTGATGGTTCCAGAAAATCCTTTGGTCTTGTAGAATCTGGTCTGTTCCAATGGTGCTCCATAGTATTCCTTGTTCATTAGGCTTTGATTCTTTTTCTACTCCCTCCGTTCATAAAAATAAGATGTTGTAAGGTTTTTGTGAATCAGATGTATATAGAATGTCTCATTTCAGTCCGTATGTAGTCCATATTAAAATATCCAAAACATCNNATATTTGTGAACAGAGGGAGTAGCAGTTAATTTGTAGTTGAGCTTTGGTAACATGGCCTGATAAAATTCACGTCTAGTACTAATGCATTTCTTTATCTCTTGATTGCAGAGGTTAGCAATCAAATGTTAGAGCTGTATGAGCAAAACCGTGTTGTACAGTCACAACCAACAAATGGGAATGAAGCTGAAGGTAGCTCAGCTGGTGTGCCTAATCAAAGAATCTCCGTAAAAGCAGAAGTCAACTCTGAGGAACCTCCTGTTGTGCATCATCCAGCATCCAAACAGTCAGATTCCAATCCTTCTACATCAACAGGTGTTCCAATTCATAATGGTGCTGAACGCTCAAAGCCACACAAGCATATTGGTAGCCACAGAAGTCTTCGAAATGACAATGGTGACCATGAAAACGACAAAATAAGCAGTCAGAGTGGAGGTAGAGTTGATACTAGTACAAAGGATGGTTTGCATGATGGCACAAAGTCCTTGCCGATAAGTTCGAGGCCCAGCGACAAACCTGGTACTTCAACAGAAGAAGAGAAGCCTCTTCCAGCGCATGCTAGTTCCAGTGAATCGAGAGATGGTAATCTCACTAACAGTGGTGATCCCAGTGTCTCATCCTCCATGATGGATGCCATGAATAAAATTGACAAGGACAAGGTAAAGGCAGCTTTGGAGAAGCGAAGAAATTCGAAGGGTGATGTTGCTAGGAAGGTAGTAGATGTGATGGATGATGATGACCTACTTGAGAGGGAATTAGAACATGGTGTAGAGTTGGCTGTTGAGGATGAGAAGATCAAGCAGGAGAGGGACCATTGTAGTGTGCATCAAGAGGATCACCGTAATGCTGATGACGTTGCAGAAAATGGGGACAATAATGGCGAGCAGAATGGTCGAGAGACTGCAAAAGAGGCTGAGGTTCTGGTGAACATTAAAGATGAGCGGTCTCCAACCAAGAGAAATGATGGTTTGGAGCACAAGCCGCAGCATCCTAGTGATACGCCAAAGCACAGCGTGAGCCACCATGGTGCTCAGCTTGTTGGTAGACATGAAAACATAAAATGCCTCGACCTGAAGGTTGATGGGCCAGAATTGATGTTCTAGAGTCTACACTTGGTAGAATTCTTGGTACGAACATAGGCACGTGTTACTGGAGATGTAGCTGCTCTGTGGACTGTTGATGAGACATCCAGGTGTTTTTACCCAGATGTTTTTGGAACCCAGATGTTTTTACCCAGATGTTTTTGGAACCCATCAACTGATTGCAAGTTGCAACGGAGATTTGTTTGTGGATCTACTGGGGGAGCATTTTTTTTTTTCTGTTGAGGAATCTCCTGCTAGCAGAATCTGATGACTTGATTTTATGCGCTGTAGGAATGCTCGTAATTCCAGTAGCCCAATTCTTCTCCTGCGGTATTTAAGGCTTGTTTTGACAAACCTCAGGATTGCACATGTTTTTTGTTCCGAGCTTTCCATTCTTCTCAGTCAATATCTCATCCAATGTTCAATCTGTGTTTCAAAATTTCAAAAGGATATATTTGCGGTAGCACTGATTTTCTAGCAATGAATTTAGCGTCCCATCATTTTTCCCCAGGACCCAGTTTTCTCTCTGGGCGGGGATCCACTTCCCATCTTCAACCGCCAGCGGCGAGTCCGTGGGATCTCCCTCCTTCCCATCTGCCGCTCCGGCAAGGGGGAGGTGTGGAGATCCCCGGTACTTCAGCGTTTAGGAATAGTTTTCGTGACGGCGCTGCTTTGATGGCGTTGGCAGCGTTGCTCCGTCGAATAAATCTGCCTTGACTTCCCTGCTTTGATGGCGTTGGCAGCGTCGCTCCGTCGAATAAATCTGCCTTGACTTCCCCCATCTCGGTGGTGTTCTCCTGGGCAGCGCTGGCAGGCTGGCAGGTTGATGGCTCGTTTTCCTCTTTGGTTAGTTGGATCAGTGAGGCTAGTTTTTCCTTGTCTGGGTCGGCGATGGCGATGGCGATCCATGTGAGAGGATGGTTGTTTTGGTGCTGGGTTGGTGGACGGCGGTAGGCAGCCTTGCTGCTCTTCTTCAAGTTCACCGGAGGCTGCCTCTTCAAGTTCATCGGATGAAGACGGTGATGCTGAAGTCCAGCAAGTGGCATGGGGATGTCCCCCTGTCGACGTGCTACATTGGAAATTGTCTCGCCATTCGCGATGGACGTGTTCTTCGGCTCACAAAGCGACTCGGTTGTGATGGTGCTCCTTCGGATTTGGTTGTGATGGATCTTCATCTCCTTCCACTTCGGTGGTATTTCGTTAACAGTGGGTGACAATGGTGGTTGGTTGCTTTTCTATGCAGAAGGACCACCAAGGACTTGATTGTGTTATTTTTATTTTGGGGTCCTTTCTGTAGTTGTATCGGGACAAATTCTCTTTTCGCTTTTGTGTTCGTTGGGTGTACGTATGGTGTTGTAACCGTATATTTCTATTATGAACATGTAGCAACCTTTAAAAAAAGCAACGAATTTAGTGCCACAATGGAGGATGCAATTGTGAAGTAGTAGCAATTCGGAAGCAGCGTTTTGGCTCCTGAACCCACCTGCTCTTGTAATCTGTATCGCTGAAACACGTTTGGGGATGCGTGACAAGGGGTTTTCGACTGCAAGTATGGTCCGCTAAAAAGTACCATATTTCATGCCTCCATATGCCCGTGTTCAAGGCCAGGTTGGCCGGAGACAGGTGGACGGATTGCCCGGAATGAGGGGACGTAATAGACCGTTGGTAGAGAAAATGTAGCTGGAGAAGGATTGACACTTCGTGCTCGGAGAAGGAGATGCCGGTCCGATGCAGCGTGCTGGCGACCAGGTCCAGGTGGCGGAGGTGAGCCCACATTCAGGGATCGACGTGGTGACGGGACAGTTTCCAGCCTGGACGCTGCTCCTAGTGCACACATGCAATGTGCTCGACAAAAAACGTTATCTTGAGAGTCTGTGAGGAGTTGCAGGCGTGCTGCCGTGATGGCATCGCTGTTGTCCGCGGGCCGTGGCTTTGTCGAGTCGGAATGAGGTGTCTGCTCGGGGCGGCGAGGTGGTGCTTGTGGTGATGCAGCGATAGTCAAAACTAAAGATGTTGACACCAACGTCCATGAATAATTGTTGAAGATGATGATGCCTATGTATGTATATGACATGTTTGTTGCAGTGAAAACCATGAATGATTGCACGTAAAAAGACATGCGGTACATATCAATCATCTATTATTTGGTCAGGTCTGATGGCTGACCACCAAAGTATGGTGAACCGTGCTTCACATCTTCAAGCAAAGGTACGCCACAACTGACCGACGTCATTCAAACGCCAAAGACCTTGCAACTACAGCAGCATCGTTACTGTGGCTGCCACCCACGCCGAAGCGCACAGCTTCAGAGAGCGCCATGCATTCTCTCATAAGCAGGTGATAGGGGTCTGCTCATATACTCTCTATGGTAGATCCGTAGATGTATCTTAGAGTCTCGTGATTACATACGGGGAAGTATACAAATCGAGCTAGGGTTCGGGGAGGAAGAAGAAAGGGGAAAACAAGCCGCCGCCGCCTGATCCTCTCGATGACGTGCTCCTCGCGCGCGGCAGGTTAAGTAGCGGTTGGCTATACTCTCTTGGGCCGGCCTCAATGGACCCAGACTGGGCCATGTACATTGGGGTTGGGCTTCCTCAGCCGTGCGGGCCTTGCGCCAGGGCTGCAGGTGTCGTTGGCCGGTGTGTCCCGCCGTGCAGGTATGTTGACATCCCCCTCTTCTTGAATCGAGGCTTGACCCCAAGCCTCCGCATGCGGGAACCTCGCGACGAGGCTAGCTTTGTCCTCCCAGGTGTCACCCAACGCGTCTGAATTATACCACTTAATCTTCACCTGTTCACGCACGCCTCCGTTCTTCTTGCGCCAGCGAGTTTGAAGGACTGCTATGGGAACAACGAGATCATCAAAACAATGCGGAAGATGAGTTTCGACAGTCGTACCAGGGGTCAGCGCGGGCCGCAGCAGGGAGATGTGAAAAACAGGGTGCACTGTTGCCTGAGGAGGGAGCTAAAGCTTGAACGCCACCTCGTTGATCTTGGAGACGATTGGGAAAGGCCCGTAGAACTTATATTCCAGCTTGTGGTTTGCCCGAGGTGCCACTGAAGTCTGTATATACGGTTATAGTTTTAGATAAACTTGATCGCCCACTTTGAAAGTGCAATGGGAGTGCTTCTTGTCTGCTTGGTGTTTCATCAGCTGCTTTGCTCTATTGAGGTGTTGCTGAAGAAGTTGTTGCACTATCTCCTGTTCCTCGACCCAAGACTTGAGTGCTGGCACCGAACAAGCAGTATCCACTGAAAGCCCCCAATGTCGTGGTTCGTACCCAAACACGGCCTTGAATGGTGTCATGCCGATAGCTGAGTGGTGAGCGTTGTTGTACCAGAATTGAGCCAAGGGTATCCAGAAGCTCCAGCGATGAGGGCAAGCCTGTGTAAAGAAACGCAGAAAAGTTTCCACACATTGGTTGACCCTCTCGGTCTGATCGTCAGTCTGAGGATGATTAGGTGTGCTAAGTCTCAGTTCCGTGCCCAATGCTTTGAAAAGCTCCCGCCACAAATGACTTGTGAATACTGGATCTCTGTCGGAGACGATAGCTACCGGAAGGCCGTGGATTTTGTATATCTGCTGCAGGTACAACCGAGCCACTGTAGCTGCCGTGTAGGGGTGTGCCAATGGTATAAAATAACTGAACTTTGTGCGGGTATCCATAATGACCCAGAGACAGTTGAACCTACTGGACTGAGGCAGACCATCCACGAAGTCCATGAAAATTAGTTCCCATGGCTGAGAGGGGATGGGTAGTGGTTGGAGCAATCCCGGGGATGTTGTGCGGTCCGGTTTTGCTTGCTGACAGACGAGGCAAGAACACACATAGTGTTGGATGTGGGTCTTCATTTTCGGCCATGCGAGCAATCTACGAATGCGTTTGTAGGTGACAGGGAACCCCGAGTGACCCCCGATAGGACTGTCATGGAAAGCTTGTATGATTTTCCGCTGAATGTTTGTGCCTCCGTCTAGCCAGATCCTTCCTGAGAATCGTAGAAGCCCGTGCTGTAACTGGAACCTTCCCTTTGGATCTTCCTTGACAGCCAACTGCTCCAGTAGTTTGGTTGCTTGTGGGTTGTTGTTGTAGCTGGCGATGACATCCTCCAACTAGCTGGGTTGATAGGAAGTGATGGCTGAGAGAAGATCTCCTGGTTGATCTCGAGATAAAGCATCCGCACCGGTGTTATCTGTTCCTTTCTTATACCCGATGCGGCATCGCAGCCCCAACAATTTGGTAAAAGCTTTGTGTTGCCACGGAGTGGTTAGGCGTTGTTCCTCCAAGTGAGTCAAGCTCTTTTGGTCAGTCCATATCTCGAACTCGGCATGTTGCAAATAGGGGCGCCACTGATCCACGGCAACAATGATGTCGAGGTACTCCTTCTCATAAGTTGAGAGACCCTGACACCTTGGGCCGAGAGCTTTGCTCATGAAGGCAATTGGGTGGCCCTGCTATTGAAGTATCGCCCCGATGCCCTTCTTACTTGTGTCAGTCTCGACCGTGAATTTGAGGTCGAAGTTGGGCAGAGCTAGCACCGGAGCCGATGTGAGTTGCTGCTTCAGCACTTGAAATGCAGTCTCTGTATTAGATGTCCACACGAATGTCACCCCCTTCTTGAGAAGATTGAACAACGGCCTCGCGATCACCCCAAAGTTGCGCACAAAGCAGCGGTAGTACTCGACCAAACCCAGAAAACCGCGGACTCCTTTGACATTTGTTGGTGTGGACCATTGTACCATGGCTGTGATCTTGGAAGGGTCTGTTTCCACTCCTCGAGCGTTGATGACATGCCCCATGTAAGCTATTTGCTGCTGTTCGAAAGCACATTTGCTGAATTTCACCTTCCAACTGTCCATGCGGAGTAATTGAAGTACTTGTGGGACATTGAAAGCACAATTGCTCCCTGGGTGGTTTTGATAATTGATCACAACATATGCATCAATGGACTAATATGTTTTCCAAGTAT
>CBQS010233953.1:0-15453 GCA_900070015.1 Hordeum bulbosum | reverse complement strand
AAAAAATAGGGGCAAATCAGTCGAGCGTGACCCAACTAAGGGCACAAATACAATTGTCCCTTAAATTATAGACATATAGCTCTTGGATATATGAGTATTGTACTTTTCATGTTTAGGTGGCGGATCTCCAAGAGGGTGTTGTGTATGTTAGGTTTTGTCATGCAAGTTATCTACAGTAGTGATAGGAAGTGAAAACATCTTGTAGTGTATTATTTCCATCAATGGGGATAAAAAGATAGTTGAGTAGTTGTCCTCATCGTGAACGGGGGTAAACTCAGTATATTATCTATGTCATGTCATCATGCTTAATGCAATGCTATAGTTTACTTAATATCTCTAAAATGCATGTTGGATATCGGTCTTGAGGGAAATATTAGCTTATATATAGTTAGATTATGGTCTATAGAAGTCCTAGCATGATGCCTATACATTATTATGGCATGTATGGTCATATTTATAGAAATGTTTTTTGCGATATGTAAACGTCATTTATTCACCATGCTATGCCATGTTTTGTGGAGATACACGATTAGTGAAATTATAAATCCCAAAGCATTCATCCTTATTGCTTTCAACCTTGATCGCACTCATTGTTTGTCGTCTACTATCAGAGTCATTTTCCTTTCCAGTTCCAATTATCACTTCATACGACAAGGTGCATTAATCCTTCTACCTAGAGAGCCTAATGAGATTTACAATTTCACTTGTTTCATAGGGCACCAAGCCAACTACCATAGTTCTACGTAGGAACTAATCATTTACTAGTGTTCATGCATTCCAACTGGTTCAGTCAACCATAGTGTCATCCACTTAGGGGAAAATTCTGCTTGTCACAACGAACACTACTATGCCCACTCATGCTACGAGACAATGATCGGTGCTCGTTATCCAATCTAGCACCAAGGGCGACGGCAAGGCCTCACTCTAGCAATGGTCAAGTTTTCCGTCCATGGCCATGGGTTCCCTGTCATTGCAGTCATGCGTTCCTATAGCACAAAGTCAAATGGGCGTCATTGCAGTCCGGTGATGTCCATTTTTTTATTTCCACACCTTTCTTTGCCATGTGTGTACTGTAAGGGGTTGATGGGAAATCGATGTTGGGGCCCCGTCTCCTAATATAAAACCCTAGATCCCAATTTGTCGTCTGCCACAGAAAAACTGATGGAAAAGACTTTGCCTTTGCCCCGATGAAAAGCTGATGACAAAGTAACTCTTTGCCGATTTTGACATTTCCCACTATCTTTGTCGTTAGCTGCATGACGGCAAACTCTTTGCCGTCTATATTTGCATGACACCAAACTACCTTTTTCTTGTAGTGTATATCATAATGTCATTGTTCTAAAAGTTTCAAAATAAGAATGTTCTGATTGTTATGTCACGGTGCTACATATTCAATTATTGTTGTGCAAAGATTTTAGAAATATAAGATTATTCCTAAAAATGTGTTAGAGTTTTAGCATACCCTCTCACCAAGTTTGTATATATTGGTAAAGATATTCCCTCTCATGTCATGTGGACTCCTTTTCGAACATACATGGTCTTCTTTGTTTTGTGCCACCACCTACTTCTTGGAGAAGTCAGGGGAAAAGGAGGTTATATTTCTGTACAGATAGATGTTCTGTCGGTTCTTTAATTTGATTACTTGATAAAATAATTAGTTTTGTCTTCTCTTTGTGTTTATCTAAGTATACTTTGCTCTTCTTTTCAAACTGGCAGATATAATTCACCATGTTACTATGGGGACTATTTTGGGTACATTACAAGTTACTTTCTTTTAAAGAGTGCTCTTTTGAGTTCAACCAAAATTTCCGACCACTGACCATTATCAGTTTCTGTAGCATTGTACAAAACTATTGAGTCTTCCGTAAGATTCCCTGGTACAACTGTTAATGCTATTTGTTCAAAACTGCAACATGTTGCAGTTAGCAAGACGCTGACATTACAAAAATATTGAGTCTTTCGCAAGATTCCTTGGTACAACTATTAATGCTATTTGTTCAAAACTGCAACATGTTGCAGTTAGCAAGACGCTGGCATATTTATTTCAGACTAGATAGCTTTAGTTAATTGATAACTATATATACATACATCTAGCCATTTTCCAGAATATTTTTAGCATGCTTCACGACATGCATCAATATATGGCTATTAAAATTGAACATATATTAACTCCTTTAATAGTACACATATTGAATGCAACATCAAAGAGCTATCCAGTAGTAACAATCAAAGGATATAAAATCGTCTGAGTGAAAAGTTACCAATGTGATTACCATGATATGAAACTTTTTATATATTAGGCTAGCAATGTATGTGAATGCCGTGAAATCCAACAAAACATATTTTATACATGTGAATTTTATTAGATGTTGTTTATTTGTATTTATGTGTAGCTCACGTACACTACTATTGGTAGTCCTACCGAAATGCTAGTAGTGTAGCTGAAAACTGCAACCTAGAAGTTGACATCACTGGTCGGCCTCTACCGAGAGGCCGATAGTGATATGCGTGTGCCTGCTGCCATTGGGATAATTAGAATTGAAAGGCTAGCCCATCTCTAGTATTCATTGTCAATAACAGGCTACCTGCCCGTCAATCATGGTGAAGTCATCACTCACATGTAACTACTAACGAGTCACTGGTATGTTAGTTATGATACGATTTCATCAGTCAGTACTGTTTGGTTCTTAGTAGTGGGTGCATGTTCTGACACCAAGTATGGAAAATATGTTGTCATTGTGCGGCTCGACTAGGAGACCCCCTAAAAATATCAAAGATTTCATTAACTACTGGATTACGACCTTCGAGATGTCGTTGGCTTGCCACTACACAAGCCTCTCCTCCCTGGTGATCCTAATAGCACTATGGAGTTGTATAGATTGCAATGCATATTCAATGCTAAGAAGCCTTCCATGTCCTAACTCACTTTCATCATTCGCGACAAAGATCATCTTTATGAGATATCAAGATGTTAGATTCTTCTTTAATAGTAGAGATTGGGTTCACTAGCATGGTCACTATCTTGCCAGATATTTAGCCCTAGACTTTCAGCATGAGTGCTCGCTAGGGCTGCTTATCCCCAACAATACACTCTCAATATTAATGTTTACATGTCTCTTGGTGTTATTTCTCTCCCTCTATATCTCTATCCTCCCTATATATCTATCTATCTCTCTCTACAAATGTTAAGATACCAAGTCATTCGCCTATTCATGAAATACAATACTAAATGTTCTGAAACGTATGAAACCTGTAATCAATACTAACGGCTACTAAAAGAAATAATTCCTAAAAAAGTGTTTGGTTGAATTTTATTGTTCCGACTATTATGAATATATAAAAGTTGCATCTTGTAGTCTATGTCATCTAAAATGATACACGTTTTGAAGAAAACTTAGTAATTATAGGTAAAAACAAAGTTACCTGAATTGTCAAACCCAAATCAAGGATGCCATTCTTTAGGCGTTCCCGGAATGAATCCAATCCCCTCCTTGCGATGTAGCTAAACCGATGTATATCTAGATCTACCTCAAAGTAGTTATCACCCTGGTTATGTAAGACATAATACACTTAATTTCATGTACGGAAGTATAATGCCAAATTTAGCAATCTATTTGCAAATATTAAAACATTGTAGGGAAGAATGAAATGGTTTTGACCAGGCTGATAAAGTTTTTCCAATTTACTTTTTAATTTTTCATTAATTGGATATGTTTAGTTATGAAAATTAAAGAGGAAAGTTACTATTTATTCAGCATATTAGAATATTTTCTATGTAATCGAGTTATTTATTAGTTTTGAAATAGTTTATTAGTATCTTGGGTTGAAAACGTAGAAGCGCATGCACACACAGAGACACACACACACACAATATTTGTAACATTTAATTGTGTCCATCTAAAATTATATGAAAGGGAAATCGATAATGAACCTCATAAAAACAATGTTGAGGACGAGAGAGGACTGGCTTCTCGTTGTATGCTTGGACAAGCTTTTTCTCTGTTGAACTTAACAGAAGATCATCTGGGTTAACCAATCCAGCCATGATTTTTAACCGATCTCTATATGCCATTGTAGATTCTGATGCAAACCCTTTCACCTTCTCACATTCATCCTCAAGAAATCTCTGCCAGAAGAAACAATAATATAACACATTTTATTTGCTTAATAATATTACAACATTAGTAGGTTGACTTTCGAAGGCAATCACCATGATTGATTCCTTGAAATGCTCTGAAACCTCCTTGTCAAAGTACTCAGAGATCCGGAAATACAAACAAAGGCTAAACCCTTCTCCATCGCTATCCCCGAGGAACATAGCAGCAGGATAGGTAGGCATCTGTGATTTAGGAAAAGGGTAATGAAGATTGGAGCTACATATATGTGAAAATATATATACCTAGTAGATATACCTGGATGTTGACAATCAGAAGTGATGGTAGCTTGGGGTGTGGTTTGACCTGTGGAAGATCAATGTGTTGGGCAATGTGTGAAACCTTCTTGGGGCTAGCAAACAAGTCGACTCCTATTGGATAATACGCGGCATAATTTGGAGCTGCACATTTCTTCTTATCTCTGCAAAAGGGAATTGAAATCAGAGTATGGTCATCCCTTTTAGCCACCGGATTTTTCCTCCATGATTGTTTCATGCCTGAGGAATGTTTCACTCCTTAGCTTGAAGATGGATGGATCAATCTGTGACCATCTTCCTGGTGTGGGTTGTTCGCCTCCGGAAGGGATCGTCATCCCTCCTTTGGGACGGATGATGTATTTCTTCGATTCGCCTACATTACTTACACTGTTAGGTGCATGCATCTTTGCTATGGTGCAAAGATAGGAATTATACCATCATTTATGTAAAAAATGTTCAATTGAGAATGTCTGGCAAGATGTGTTTTCGTGGTGTTTCTCTTTTAGCTACTATGTTACCTTGTAGTTTCTACTAGGATATCATCCTCATATGAGATTTGAGGAGATTAAAATTTAAAGTTGTTCGTAAGCAGGGAAAACTGGTACAAGAGCCCACTACCCATTAGGGAGATGACCTAGGGTCATTTTTGCTTTTGCACATCAAGGTAGGGTGATTTCCATCTTCATATACAACAGTTCACGAAGAGGTGTGGCGACATTTTGGTTAGCCTCCATTGATGAAGTGGAAGATAAAACAAAGAGAGTATGTGAAGAAGATAAAGATTTAAGGATGATCTCCCCGTTAAGCAAAGGAAGGTCGTTGCCAAAATCATGGAAAAAATAGATCTATCACCTTACCTATCCTAGTCTGGTTTCCATCTTGTTTGGTTAGATTCTTACAATCCGTAACTCTTGTAGTCCCTAGTCATGTTAATGTCATCGAAGAAACAAATATCGTCATGTATAAGAACATCTAGTGTTACATGCAGAAGAAAATGTCTCGCATTTGATAATAGTGTAAATAGATTGGGTCACTTCGGCTCGTCGATTTCACCTCAACTTGTCGGTTTTGCATGAAAAAAATATGGAGTCAATTATTTAACATTGCTATTGTAGTTAATATTGGTGTTCCTAACCCAGGTAAATGTCTCAGGTATGTCTATAATGTTGTGAGAATTATTTTCATCATATCCTTGAATTAGTATAAGAGGTGGTGCAAGATTACTTTGTTTCCACTATAGGTTCAAACCATAAGGTGGGTGCTAATTAGCAATAGAGGTATATCAACAAGGTAGATAAAACCAGTTGTTTGATTGTATTAGAAGAGATTGCTCACAATTAAGGCACCACATCAAGAAAAATATTGCTTCTTCCAATTTCTCTATTATAAATCCCATGAGGACACTAGTAGATAAATGGCTAGCCACAACTCAAATTAGTGGCGCCCCATTTTCAATCCATGCCACCACTATATTTTTAAATAGTGGTGGTGTTGGCATAATTGGTGCGTCACTAGTAATAGGTTACTAGTGCCGTGCCGCCTAAACTCAACGCCACCAGAATTAGGGTTCCAAAAGTTTGGTCGGACGCAAGTTATGGCCAGCGTGTGAAAATATACTACGCCATTAATATTTGAAGTAATGGTGTCATGAGTGAATTGTGCCATGCCACCAGTAGTCAGACAAGTCTATGTAAATTTTGAATTTATTAACGAGTTACTAGTGGCGTGGTTGAATAGTGCCATGCCACTAATAATGAAACCCATGCAACTTCTGTTAACGCCACCAATAAAATTATAACATTTTTTAGTTGTAATAATAATAATGTAGATGAAAAAGGCAGAATTTGCGAGGAGGCGCAACCCAGCTGACAAAGCACATCTTTCTTTTCTCTGTCTCGTTTGGTCTCATCTCTCTCTCAATCGAACTCTCTGTCCTCAACTCCCAAAATAACTGCCGCCACCTTGATCGCTACCCACATTGCATTCCTCTCTCCTCCCCTGCCCCACATCAAGTTACACAGTGCATCCACGTCAAGCACCTCACCAACCATCTCCTTGTCAGTCTTGTCTATCTGTCCAGCCGCCCTTCACTAGAGCCACCAACGTCGTTCGATTCCGACGAGCCTCGACAATAACGGATGGCGCATCGCTTGGTGCATAGCTTGCCTGCCTTGATGTGTCCTTGCCTCCAGCCACATCCATTGCACATGGCCTCAAGTGCTCATGCCAAATCCCTCCCCATAGTTGGTTTTGAGCACAACTTCACCTTCGTCGTGAGCATGGCTCTAGTGTCCCTGGCAACTCCTCTCTGGTGGTGGTTGTGCATGACATCTACTACAAAATTTTCATGGTGACCTCCTCTCCTTCCTTCGTTATCTCGCAGTGTGTGTACACCATGTAGTTCTGCTCATTATCATGTTGATATTCATGTAGGTGTTGATGTGCGTACACCACTTCAAAATAAAATCATATTCCTTCCTTCGTTCTCCGGTAGTATGTGTACACCATATGGATGAATGTATTAATTATATAACTGGTATATATATATATATATGAATATACGGATGAATTTATAAATATTAGAATGCATGAGTAACTTGTATAACTATTTTTCAATCCATAAATAGATAGTGGTGGCCTTGGTTGGTTTGGTCATGTCACTAATAGTTGTTAATAGTAGTGACCTGTATAAATGTCAACGTCATTGCTATTTTAAAAAGTAATGGCGTGAGGAACAGTGCCACACTATGAGTATGTAAAATATCGATGGCGTGGCGGCACGAACGCCATCAGGATTTTGGTACCAATGGCACCATATTGATGGTGTTAGGTGCCTACGCTAGCAAGGCCTTTTTAGAATCCCGGTAGTAGGCTTTTTTTGCACTAGTGTGAAAGACATCCTTTTGGAAGGATCTGCCAATTCTGAAGATTAGATACTCAATCGTGTTAGATAAGTGGAATGGAGACTGATGCATAGAAAGGCAGTCGATATGAATCGTTCTCGCATTAACCACCATATATGCCACCTTGTTGTAAACGAAAAAATGTGTATGAGATGTGCCAGACTTTTGTGTACATATATGAGAGGAAGTCATAAATGAACAAGGCTTCAGTGATCAAAATACTTGTTAAGGTTTAGTAGCGATATGGAAACAATGTGGTTGAACATCTGAATGTCTCCTAATGCCACATAATTGAACTCTAAATTTTGAAGATCAACTTCGAGGATGAGGTGAGCATTGTTCGTAATTACTTCCATCCTTGGTAGTTAGAACACACTTGTTGCATCCCTTGAATATTCAGCTCCAGATTGTAAGATGAGTTTGGATATAGTGAAGAATAGTATGATAAATGGACAAACCATAAAGAACAAAAATCATGAGAATGTCTCCACTTTTTTAGATGTCTATGTGCAGGATCATGGATGCAATCACACAATAGTTCGGTAAGGTAGATACGAATAGAGATGGATATAAGAGTCAAAATAGAGTAAAGATAGTACTCGTTGTCAATGTGGTACATGGAGACCTATAATGTTGCAAGTTTAAAAAATACAAAAGAGATCTTGGAGAGATTAAATATGCAAATAAAAGTAGGAAAATAATGGTAATAGTTCAGCCATGACTTTAAAAGTTGAAGACTAGTCAGTCACCGAAGGTGAAGAATTCTATAGTGATGTTCAGTATAATGCCATTAATTCGTATGTGGATTTGGTGTGTCCTCCCACATTACATATAAACTGATTATTGCACATCCTAGAGAACATACGTACATAGAAAAGTAATGATGGGAATTAGTGGTTTGTGGAAAGCTAGTAGCAAGGTCACTGTATGCATTGAGGCACACAAATGTTGTAGTTTGGTGAACAATGATGTGAGACATATTCCCGACATATGTCTGAATTCATTATTCGTGGTTAAGCTTACTGATATCAAACATCCTAGTTATTTTTGTCAAGGACAATGGGAGCTCACCAAAGTCTCTTTGATTGTTGATCACAGAAGTGGTTAAGGTATTCCCTACATGAGAAAAACCAAGTTGTTTATATAAGAGCTGAACATTAGAAGAAATATATTTCGATTGATTTGTAGCCCAAGAGGCTTGTTCATATCAGTGAGAAGGGCACGCACTCTATTTCTAGAATGTAAGTACCAAAGTGTGTTGAAAGGTATATACTTGAAACCCAATGAATAGTGTTTAACTAGAAAAACATATGCTTGCATATTTACGAAACCGATGAACATTGTTTCCGGCTTTCATTTTTGAGTATTCCAAATTTTATTATTATGTGTTGGAACAATCATGAGGTGCTAGAACCTTCAAGCATTTCACTACCTAAGTGGAAAGTGAAACTGGTAGGAAGCTATAGTGTGTGATACTATACAATGATGTTGAACGCCAAGGCACTTTAAAAACGTATAACAAAAAGTATGTCTTCATGTTTGAGAACAGCCCACCAAACATATTTATGTCAATTGTTTTATATAGAGAGTGAATAGTACACTCACTAAAATAGCCACACTTATAATATTTCATCCTAAATTACCTAATACATTTTACACTGAAGTATTCATGAATTTTATTTACGAGCTTGGCCTATTTTTCTTAGTTCCTATTGTTTGTGACATTACTCATAGAGTTTGTTCTGGTGAGGAGGTATCTTAAAATAACTACAAGGTATATGGTTGTAGTGCGTTTGTTCTCAGACCAATGGACGCGATATTCAATCTTGATAACAAGACAAAGCAATGCATTTATCTCAGCCAGCCTTGTGAAGAGTATGACTATGATGTAATGCATCCAACCAATAGGGAGATTCTTAGAAGTCGAGATACGGTGTTCATGAAAATTGAAATTGTAAATGGTAGTGGGGAACCAGAGAAGCCAAATACTATCACATCTTAGGTTAACATTGATCTAATTCTCCATTTCTCATGCATGTCAATCGTGAAGGAGATGATGACACTAAAGACAATAAGATGCAACTAGCGAAGGCAGTACATGTCAATGCAATGAGAAGCCATCTAATGATCATGGTAATGATGGTAATGATCATTATAACGACAACTCACATGATTCAATACCATTGTAGGAGCAAAGAAGTGGGAGATGTTGAGTGCCTTGATAGAAGTATCCACCATATCTATATGTTGTGATGTGATGCAAGTGAGACTTAACGTTGTGAGGAGATAATATCTGATAACCATAAGAGTGAATGGTTGGAAGCCATGCATGAAAAGCTGAATATATGATATGAGAATAACACCTTCGAGCATTATTGCATGGTGGCATAGGATGATATATATATGGAGTCAAAGGGATTCATAGTTGTAGGCAACGAGCATTATTTTTCCATCTAAATACGATATTCTATGTCTTGAAGCGATCTCCACGTAGTGGTACAAGAACTTTGAGTTATATGACTGATGTTTGTTACCAAAGCACAACTTGGGCATTATGTGTTCATTAAGAGGTGTGTCCATGTTAATTTTATTATTCTCTTGCCATATGATAATGTCATGTGTTAGAAACAACACATGATGATTGCTCTCCCTGAAGGATTTGGGGCCAACCATGCAAATAGTTGGCACGAAGATCCCCCATGATAGACCAGAGAAGCTTCTTTGTCTCTCACAAGAAAGACATGTTTCGAAGCTAGTTTGAAGGTTCCATATGAAGTATGCAAAATCATGTAACTATCTACTTGCAGGCCATCAAAATTTTGTTCTTGAATAATAACCTAAAAGAAATAAGGAAAATTCAAATAATTTAAGTATGTAGCAATATGTTGTGGGCAGTCTGATGTATGCCATGGTGTGCACGAGTCCTAATATTTTGTATGGTTTTAAATTTGTTTGTAATTTATA
Source organism: Hordeum bulbosum (assembly GCA_900070015.1). Classification (NCBI taxonomy): domain Eukaryota; kingdom Viridiplantae; phylum Streptophyta; class Magnoliopsida; order Poales; family Poaceae; genus Hordeum; species Hordeum bulbosum. Next base: position 5,175 of record CBQS010233953.1, on the reverse strand, counting down.
ACAAAATCATGCAGATGTTACTAGATAGCAATGAAGTGGATGCTCGGGTATCTCAAAGGACATGACATATGGAAGATGAGGCTGGTCAAAACATGATTATGCTTTGGAAGTGGCGATCTTCTATTGCAAGGCATTACATATGGAAAATGTGCTGGTGACGGAAATCATATAAGGTTATCCTTTGGGTAACTAACAACTTATGTAGAGGGGAGTTGCGTCATGTCAAAAAAAATTATAGAAATGTTTTTCTGCAACAACCATACATGTCGAGTACAAAGATGAGGCTCATGCTTGTACAAAATTGTTGTGGATGAAGAAATTTTTGCAAGAGCTCGACATGAAGAAAGATAATTATTTTTTATTTTCTGAAAATCAAAGCACTATTAATATTAGCAACAATTCATGTTATCACTCTCGATCCAAGCACAATGATATGAGGTACCACTGGATTCCATGCGTAGTGATTATGCTATTTCAAGTTGGCATAATTTTACGAGAATCATACTCACAAGAATGATTCAGATATGATGACCAAGATATTTTGCGATGAGAATCTACAATCATGTTGGAAGGTAATGGGCATGCCCATGACCCTCCTTAGACTTTTTTGGGATATCCTCTTCATCTAGGTTATGATCACAAGACACTTCAAATCATTTTTATGCATCACAAAATTGTCCAAAGACCATCATGCTTCATGGTTAAGACACAGATCACCTTAGAGTTTATACCCGAGTAAGGGGGTATCCATCCTCCCATAAAGCAGACACTTGGACGTGTGGCAAATTGTAGGTTGCCATCCAATGAAGAAAGAGAATAAAAAACAAAGAGAGAAACTAAAGGATAGGGATATTTAAGGAAGAGATTGGCATCATGTGAAGGGAGTTTCTCCATTAAGTTAGTAAGATCAGATGCACCATATTATCTCTTTCACGTGGAGGTTCCACTATCCATAGTTAGACTTACCTGTCCCCAGTATGGCAATATAAAGTCAAGTTTTTGTCATGCTACCTATAATGCTACCTATAATAGATTTGTTGTATCCCGTATTTAAAACAATGGAAGGAGATTTGGACGGCTTTGTCCTGTAGTTTTTGCCCTTTGTTGGTATTTGGACATACATTTATGGTGTTAATGTGTTGACGTTATTGTAGTAATTTAGATTGTCTCTCCTGATTAGACACTATATCAGGTGAATCTTGGTGTTGTGAGAGGTACTTTAGTCATATATGTTACCGCGTGGTGCATCATCAGGCCGAGGGAGCCTGGGATGCCACCTAGGGCATGTCCGAGAAATTCTTCATGGACGATAGTGTACGTTAGAACTATAGAATACTATAGCTCACTATAGCTACAAGGTCATTCATTGTTTATGCCGATCCTAGATCTTGTTGTTGCATATGTTTTCCCTTGTAGTAAGAAATAAGCTTCAAATTAGTACATAAGTGCTTCTTGGTTTACTTAATTTCCATTGTGATTATAGACCACAAGTCCAAGATTTTGAAAGCTTTCAGATTTTGTACTTTATATTCATATAAATAAGTGGTTTCTATATATAAATCAATCACATGAGCTTGTTGTTGAAATTAAACTATTTAGTGGCATTAACTGTGTCTTACCAATGTCAGCACCACACTGGGAGTCGTCGTCGCATGATGTCCTCTTGTAGGAGAGCCGTATAACTGTAGAATTCCTCTTCGCCGGGCTCACACACTTGAGTTGTTGCATCTTCTCATTGAAACTAATTGAGTGCAGCAACTTGCGTATGCGAGACGGGGTGCTAGGATCCTTCTTGTTATTGTCCTCTACATCGTTTTTCTCCTGGAAACTTGTCACACACTTGCTGGCACATATTGCCATGTTTTGGCTCCTACGTGCACGATCATCACCACCTTTGAATGTGAGATCATATGTGAGAACTTACTCTTTTTTATGGTTTTTTAGCCTTCCTTTTAAGCACTAATATACATACCATCGTCTCTTTTCAGGTATTGTTCAATTGACAATGTCATGGGGAAACCTCCCCATAATTCACTGATGCGACACAGAGCATCCGTGAAACGGGATGCCTTCTCTCTCTTATTCTGTTCCTCATCTTCTTCCTCATTGTCAGAAAAATCTGCAGTACAGGACATACACGAATCAGAGTAAAGACTAGATGGACACTAGAAATTAATCATGTAGTATTTCAGGGGCGGTAATACCTTCATCAACACTCTTGAACTCATCCTCATTAGTATCGTCCTCAAGGATGCTAACGGAGTCGAACCAGGCATCTTCTTTGCAACAACCATTGGAATCCCGCTGGCTATGGTGCCACTCCATCTGGGTGAGGTGGAATGTCTTGGAATGATCTGAGTTCCTCGCTGACTCGACGTGGACTATCTCGCTCATGGAGAAGTCGGTGGTGCGCCCTCTTGCATCCATGATCCGTGGCTTGGGCTCGTCCGGCATCATTGATCGTGGATGGTCGCGCCCTCTTCTGCCCCTCTTGGTTGTGTAGTACCTCTCCACTCGACGATGCTCAAGTGCTGACTTGGAAGCACATGAACCCATTGTACTATATATTTTACTTCTAGTCGTCCGAGCTTGAATCTACGATACTAGCTTTGTATGTGGTAACTAATTCTCCTGCCTTCAATTAATTAGTATATATACCCAGTATGAGCATGAACTGTAGTAGGCATGATCTGCGAGAACATGTACACATAAATAAGGATGTTTGGAGCCTAACACTAGTATGGAATTCAATTCTAGATCGAGGACAACATGTTTGGGGAGCGTGTGCATGTGTGGCATACTACTAAATTATAGGCATTATTGTAGGGTAGATTGTTTTTCCATTCTTGGAATGAGATTGGTACACTTTGTCCTTCCTTTTTGGTAGTTTGTGATGACACTTTTAGTTTCATAGTAGCTTCTTGTTTGGCTTGCATAATGAAGAATCAACTAGGATATCTTTGTTTGAAGAACAATAATGGTGAAAATGCATATCTTATATTGTTGGATGGGAAATGCTATTAACTATGCATATATAGCACATATGCATGGATCAAGTGTCTCTGGCAAGGTTGCAAGCACAACTATGTTGGCAAGGGAATTTGCAGGGTCAACGACGAGGAGATCTCTTAGAAGCATCAGATATGCAACAAATAATTCTACGAATCATCTATATGTTAACTTGTGAAATATAATTGTAAAAATGAATGATGGAAATTTTGTGCATAAACAAACGACTTCTATGTTGTAGCATTTCTATTATAGAGAACATTCATTTGTTGTCATTGTAAAGATGAGTTTTTTATTTTGCTGAAGGACATAATAAGAATTACTCCCTACATCCCTAAATTTAAGTATTTCCACGTATTTCACTATGGACTAAATACAGAGAAAAAGGAGTGAATCTACATTTTCAAATATGTCCATCCGTATATAACCCATAGTGAATTCTCTAAAAAGTCTTATATTTAGGAACGGGGGACGTAGTTCCCTAACGGAATTATAAAAAATTGTCTAGAAACATGGAAAAATGAAAGGAAGTCATGTGGATGATTTGATAAGAAATTTACTAGAGTAGCTTAATCCAAGTTATTATTTAGTTCTCTATTTGCACATTCACGCCATCTATGAATATATATATGAATAAAAACTTCATTCATAAATACTAATTCTTTTGTGTTTTCCATATCTCCAAATACAGGAGCACAAATTTTGCCAGGAAAATAGTGCGTACAAATTTGAAGTCTATATAGGAGTGAGAAAGCAAAAGGGTTGAAGTACCTCGCAAATTAATCTTGGAAGTTGGAACAATGGGAAGTAACAAAAATGTACATGCATGTATGTAAGTATAGAGTCGCCCCTGCCACAAACGAAGGGCGACACTATGGGGATCCTCGCACCACACCCTTGTGCGAGCACAATGGACGTCAAACCACCGGGATGCCTGACGAAGGAGGCGGGGTGAGGATCCAACAAGTGGCTAAAGAAGCTTAGTAGAAACAACATCACCATGAATTAATTAGCATTATCCATATATAGCATGTTTCCTTGTTTGGTTCTGGTGTTCATTCAAGAAAGCACACATGCAGGAGGGAGGGCATCGGGAATAATTAGCTAAGATAGTAAACGAGATCATATGGGTCCTACATTTTTAGATGTGAGGCAGGAAGCGCGTGACTTAACATTAAAATCCCCCAAATAATAGCCAATGAGGTTAGCATCCTACAATTAGAAAAGGAGTAACCAAGCCAGGATTTCAGTTATAAAGTGAAACAACATAAGCATATAGTCAGAAGTATTATGTTTTTTGACACCGAGGCAAAAGATTTGCCCTATTCATTTAATAAGGAGGAGAGACTTCAAAGTACATCACAATAGCCACACATCATAGCACATTAGTGGTATAAGTTACATGAGATATTACTCTCGTGGCATGATGTTGTTGAGGTGCGTAGCTCCTACCGTAATCTAATGTCGTGTATCGTCTTGTATTAGCTTGTGAATTCTTTTTAAAGACTCGAGCATTTCTTTCATTCCAAACAACCCAAGATACAAGCATCATTATGGATTCCATGGCTTTCCGGTTGGTAGTCTTGGCATTCGACATATTGGTCCACCAAGTCTTTAGGTTGCGCTCTGCCATCCAACTACCGGTATGTATTACATCTAGTTTCGGCCATTTCTTGACAATCCGCCAAATCCTCATCATGAAATAGCATTTTGTAAAATAGGTGAGCAGCAGTTTTGTTTGCTCGCCTGTAGAGGGTGCAAAGGCCACAGTTTTCACAACCCCTTTTTTGCAATCTATCTACCGTCCAAATCCTTTTTTGCACCGCCAGCCAAGAGAAGAACTACACCTTAGGGGGATCCCAAACCTTCTAGATGGTCTGGTGTTCATATGGTACTAGAGATGTCGACCCAAGGAATTGCGCCCTATGTGCAGAAGCGTCTGTGCATTCTCCATTCGCCTCAAATTTCCACCTTATATCATCTTCTACGTCAACCTGGAGAGAAAATGGCTCTAGTTTGATCCAGAGATCCACGAACTCAATAATATGGTTGACCGTGACGTTGGTGGACGATTTTATCTTCTACACCCACACTAGTAGGAGAAATTCTAGCAGTAGCGCTGGCTTTGCCCTTACTAGTATCGCTTCTGCCAGCGCTACTGCAATC
>CBQS010233951.1:0-12599 GCA_900070015.1 Hordeum bulbosum | reverse complement strand
AGGGGATTAGTGATTAGTTATCTATATGTGTGTTGTCAGCAACACCAAAATACGATTAAGGGCATGACTGCACTTTCACTACCCCCGAGGGTGCACCGGGTGGTAGCATGGATCCCTACAGATCCTCTTGATCTCTCCTGAAGCTTCGAGGGTCCTTTATTGCCTAAAAAATTGTATTATATCGACAAGTGATTTTGACGTCCATAGATATTTATTCCTACGATACCAAAAACAAGCAGAAAACACAATCTGACACCGACCACTAAATCAATATGTTAGTCAAGAAAAATAATATTATTTGCTATAAAAATTATATAAAAGTGATAAAATAATATCATGAAACAATACAAAAATATAGATACATTTTAGACATATCACTCATCATCAGATGTTGAGCAATCTGATGGAATAAAGTCACTTTCAGATTCATTCTCTCCATTTCCCTCAAATCCATGAGTTTCCTTTGATTTTTTCTCACTAGTATTCGTCACTTCATGATCACAATAGCTCTCTTCTTCAATGCTCATCTTTCCTACTTATAAAGATTAAAATTGGTGGCGAGTTCACACGTGAGACCAAAAATCTTCACCAATAAACAAATGCACCCCTACCCGCATTGATAATAGCAACCTTCTATGAACATACATAAACAATTGTACTTGTACTCACATGTGGGACCAAACACAAATAAAAAATACATTACTATTTATGAGAGACTAACACTTAGGCACAAATAAAAAATGAAGAAATGCCACTCCAACTTAATATAATGTTATTGTTTTTCTTTTTCTTTCTTTCCCATCCATGTTATTTTAGTTTTATATCACATAACAAGAGAGCGAACATATTGTAACTCCACGTGGCAGATGGTAAGGAAGGGCACCTCAGGGCGCAACTCTAGCCCCCGCCGCCGCTACCCCACACCTCACCTCTCCCCTCCCTCGCTGCCGCCGGGATTCGCCGCCGGGCAAAGCCTGTGCGTGCGTCGGTGGTGGCGGGGCTCATCCCTCCCCACAAGGTGTCCGGGTGGCGCGGGACGGCCGTCCCTGTGGAGGCACGCAGCTCAGCGGGACGCGTCGGGCCGGCAGTGGCTTGGGGTGGCACCGAGGGTCCGCGGCCGACGCGTATGCGGCGTGGCCGGAGCAAGCTGGAGGCTAAGTGGCACAGCCGATAAGCGCGGGTGGCTGGGCGGTGCGCGATCGCCATGCGGGTGGTGGGGCGGCACGAGTAGGAGGAGTGGCTGCGGCCCGAGCGGGCGGAGAGGCGGCAACACCAGGCTGACGGCGCCCTGGATCTGGACGCGGCGGTGCATCTGGGCCAGGTTGGGCCAGATCTGGGCTTAGTGGGCCCGCTCGTCATGGGCTGTCGGTGCATTGCCGCTCCCGACGAAGGCGGTGGTGCTGCTTTGCCGCTCTCGGAGATGTGGAGGATGGCAGCGCGACGGTGCTGCAAGTCATGGCTGGAGCGGGGCGGCTACAAGGGCGTGAGGTGCCGGTGTGGTTTTTGCTGGCCGTGTGTGACTGGTGGTTGGCAGCGGCAGGCTCTCTGGTGCATCAGGGATTCTTGCAAGGGACGTCGGCGGGGCTGCGATGGAAATGGGTTTGGTGAGCTCCGGGCGAAAGCCTAGCATGACATCGGTTTATGCCGGCGGCAACGGCGTCTTTGGACGTTGTTTCCCTCCTTGGAGCCCCTTCACCTCCCTTCTCACCTCAGTCAAATTCTGTGTGAAAACCTTAGCTCCCGCCTTGGCCGCAGCGGGCATCGACGCGTTCGGTCGCTTCCTCCTTAGGGGCGATGCCTTTGGAGGTCCGGTCCCTTGTCAGCTCTGGTGGCTTTGGAGTTTTGTCGTCGGACAGGTGTGTGCGCGGCCTCCGAGACGGTGTGGAAGTCGGAGCGGCGACTCCTGAGATTTCCTCTGCGTCTGGTGTTGCCTTTGGTCGCTTGGGCGGCAAAGCCATCGACTCGGCTGGAACGTGGCCTCGGAGTCAGTATGGATGTCGGAGCAGTGGCTTCAGAGATGGTTGTTGGCTGTCGGCTTCGGTTGCTCGGGTGACGGAGATGGCGGCTCATCGGATGCACAGCCTCGAGGTCGGTGTGTGTTCTTGTTGGTTGTAAGTCGGAGCGGCGGCTCCGGAATAGGGTTGTGGGGTGTCAATTTCGGTTTCTCAGGCAACGGAGTTGGCGGCTCGTCGGATGCGCAGCCTCGGGGTCGGTGTGTGGGTCGTTGTTGTATCGATTTTCGATTAGTTTTCCTTATTAATCGACCAATTCTTCTTCTTCTATATGAAAAGGCAGAGCTCCCGCTAGTTCCTCAAAAAAACATATTGTAATTCCAAAATGATGATAGACCTTATCCATGACATTGTGCAGTCAACTTACCAATGTTTATTCTCATATGTTTCAACATTCAAAATATTGTGTCCGCAAAGGACCATGGCCACTTAAAATTCTCAAATGCCTAAAACATGATCTTTTGTAGTGTTTTTGTTAACTGCGAGCAAATTCCACATGGCGCCTATATATTTTTATAATTTCCTAAGCCAGTGACCAAACTCCTCGTATTTTATAGTTCCGTAGCAACGCACATGGATTGTGCTAATGGTAATAAAATCTTCAACATATATGTTACATGGCCCTACACCACTATCTATAACACTATTGTTTACAGATTTTACAAATCTATGCACACCAATATCATCAACTAAATCAAGCAATCCATTGATCAAATCCATTTTAGGGCTTAGCCAATGCAATACCATAACCGATCCTCCTCGAGCCATGTTATAATGGACTTCCAAATCAGCAACCAACATTTATAAACACAATATTGACGCCGAACATGGCTAATTTCCTCTCTACCACCAACAAAGAGAACCTTCGGTCCCTCACAGATGAGCGATTGTAATGAAACCTCACAACTACAAAATTCGATAAATATATTTCTGCCAAACAAATAGAAAACCATCAATTGTATATCTTTCTAATCAATAGTAGAAACTCCCCTTATACTCTCTTACTTTATCAATACAAGTGAATATAGGGATGGACTTACTATGATGGCGAGCCTAATCCTATAAGAAGCAACACAGGATGGGCCGTCGGCGGTAGAGGATGGGTCATTTATACGTATCGAACGTATCTTTATTTTCTTGGTTGTTTCATACTATTATAATATCAATTTAAAATAATTTTTATAGAAATTTTTATTACTTTTATGGACTTACCTATTAATTTAGTGCCCTCAATGAGTTGTTGTTTTCTACATGTTTTTGGTTTTACTGTAAATCGATATATCTGCACCTCAAAATGCCGTTGGGATTTTGACAATGTTTTCGCGTGGAGAAGGTTCCTGAAAGCACATGAGGGAGACCATGGGACGGCCACCTCCGGGCGTCTAGGGGTACGCATGGTGGGACCATCCAGATCCCTTTAGCACCACCTTTATCCCATTTTTGCATAGAATAATGTTTAGAAAAGAGTATTAATAATTATGACAAGTTTTATAATAATAATCATCACTAATTTTTATAACATAAGTATCATCAAAATAATCATCATAAGTAGCAACTTTGATCTCATATTAATCAATTAAAACCTCTTCCAAGATAGTGAAATCATTACTAAATAAAGTCATGACCTCTCCAAATCGACTTTTACCATTATAGTAAGATTCAACACCCTCCAATGTAGTGACATAAATATTATCTAAAGTTGACACTCTTCCAAACTCACTTTCATAAATATTGCAATCATCATAAAAAAATGATCACTAAAAGTAGGGGGGCTAAAAAGATCATCTTCATTAAGCATATCATCCCCTATAAATCCTCAATTCTAGAACCCTCTATACCATTTCTTCGTGATTTTCTTCGCCACCTCAAGTTCTTGTTCCGCGGAGTTACAATCTATGTGCATGTTCTAGCATGCTATCGAAGGGGGAATTCATCACCTTAGCCATCTTCATCAATCTTGATGCCACCATGACTAGTAGTTACCTTATGACTTAATTTGGGTCCATAGCAGTAGCTATATGTCACCCTCTCTCCCTTGTGATTCAATACAAAGTTCGTGTGAACTACCTCACATGATTAGGATCAATTTGATGTAATTAGTGTTGTGTGTTTTGGATATGATGAATTTTCATTTTATGATCAGATTTTCATTGAATTATATTCAATCTCCTATGGTTTGTTTGATGCATAATTTAGTAGGCACATAAGCTCTGTGATATATGTGATGTTCTTTGGCCAAGTTTGATGTTAGATCTCCATAGGGAGTTATGTATGGTAGTGGCTTCAATCTTGTGGTGCTCTATATCCAAGTGACAATAGTGGAAGAGACACATATTGTATTGTGCTATTGAGGAAAAACAAGGTTTATATATCACACTTGGATGATAGTTTTATTGTCTATATTATCTCATCATGCTTATTGCAATGCTTTGTTTGTTATAAATGTAATACCTCAAGATGCATGTTGGATAGCGGCCTTTGCATGGAATATTGGTTGTATATGCAAGTAGATTTATGGTCTACATATCACCAACATAATGCCTATACAAGATTTTGCAATGTATGATCATAGTTATAAATATAAATGCTACATTTTAATTGTTGCCCAACTGTAATTTGTTCACTACATCACATTTATCTTGCTTGGAGAATTGCTTGTAGTGATGCTATGGTCCGAGGTCTATTTTCCCATTATTGAATTAACTGTTATTATTTTTATTTCTTGATGCACTATTTTATTTATTTTATCTATTTATCAATCTCTGCCACATCATGCAATTTACCCTTGTAATTACCAAGACAAGAGGATTGCCAACCCTTTTGAATCGTTGGGGACAAGTTTTATTTTGTGTGCATGTACTAATAATTAGTTGTTGTTGAAGTAATTACTACTGGTTCAATAAATTATGGTTCTGAATCAAGGAAATGCTTATTTCTAGGTTACACCACCCTTACCCTTGGGATTACCTAGCCACTTATGTGGGACAACAAGTAGTCGACATAAGAGGATGGTGATGCTCTCGCAAGAGTTGTTGGGATTCCCCCAAGAGTAAGGTTGAAGCAAAACATTAGCAAAGTATTTCCCTTGGTTAGAAAGCCACGGTTATCAATCTAGTAGGAGTCTCCTGAGATAATAAAGTAAGCCTCACTTGCTCACAAAACACACACACACACACACACACACACACACAACACGGTAAGAGAGTTGCTAATGCCATTGTATTGCTAGTAATAAGATTAAACACAAGTTCTAGAGATAGATGGTCGCAAAATAGCATGGTAAATAAAAGTAACAATGGTGTAGAAGAGTTTAGTAAATGAGAATAGACCAGGGGCACAAGTTCAATAGTGACATCTCTCTTGAAAACGGGCATAGATAGGAGAGCATGCAAATATATTTAATTATATAGCAACGAGCCCTCAACAGATTTAATTGATTTCAATGAATAAGTTGATCATAAAGTGACAATGCATCATGTCCTAACAAACACATTATTGATTGCATCAAATCTTGATCTTGTGAGAAGACTCACGGGAACACGATATTGAATATCCGAAAAGAGAGAAAACCATCTAGCTACTACTATCGACCCTAAGGTCCTGACAGAACTACTCAAAAATCATCATGGAGGCAGGAAGGTTGATGAAAAAGGCTCCGACAATGGGTAATCCCCTACGACAAAGCTCCAGAACATGCCTCTTGTTTAGATATTCATAACACAGGAACTGACGACGGCAATAAATGTCTTTTGCAAATACGGTGGAGGGTTTTAGTGTTTATAGGGATTTATGACGGTGGAATCAATGTAAGGTGATCCAGGTGACCCCCACACGGCCTAGGGGCATGGCCTATCCCTTAGAGAATGTCGGGTGGCCGTGTGGCCCCCCCTACAGGTCCTCTCGATCTCTCTCAAAACTCTCAGGGTCCTTCATTGGCAAAAACAATCATATTAAATTGGCAAGTGATTTTGACCTCCGTAGATATTGAATCACGTGAAATCAGAAAAAACAAGAACTGACAATGGGCACTAAATTATTAGGTTAGTCCAGAAAAATAACATAAATTGCTATAAAAATTATATAAAATGATAATATAATAACATAAAATAATCAAAAAAATATTTACATGCTTGAGTCGTATGAGCATCCCAAGCTTAATTCTTGCTCGTCCTTGAGTAGGTAAGTGATAAACAAAGATTATTGTTGATGCTAAATGCTACATAGCATAATCTTGATCATATGATGTAACATGGTGTAAACTCTAGAAAAGAGTGATTCAAAGCAACAATAAATAATTGATAACATACAAGCAACATCGAAATGTGTAAACAAAACTACTATTGTTTTTCATGTATTAATGTCTTGTTTAAATGTAATTCCAATTAATACTCATATGTACCATATTCATGTCGCCAATCACTAAATGCTTTATCATATTTGAACATCGCAATCTAGAGCTTCACTCAAGTAACCAAATCCATGATGAATGATTTTCAACTACTTAGCACACTTTACTTAATGCTCAGTTCACAAGCCTTGGTCTTCTTACTTTGGATGGCAAATAGTATAATGATGGGGACTTTATAATAAGACCAAAATTAAGAAAGTCTCACATCACTGTAGTTAGTCATTAAGCAATGGAGAGACCTTACAATCGGTATTGATGAGGAGTAGGGATTGTCATACAACAGGTGCATCAAAGCTATAAGTGTATGAAAGCTCTTGTAATGCAACAAAGTGGGTGTGCATCCATCTTGTTTACTCACATTCTTAAGCATTTGAGGAGCTCATCATCGAATATACAAGTCAAGTTCTTTTAATATAAAAATCCCACTAGCATTAGAAATAGGGAATTCTAAAACTCTCTACATAAAGTACAAGGTGCTAATTTGAAGCACAAGTGTGTACCAAGGATACTAGTGTGCCTCTCTCTCATTTCTCTCATTTTTTGGTGGCTCCTTTTTCCCTCTTTTGTTGGGAATTTTGGACTATTTTTATTGCACAGGTAGAGGCACACTCTAATGGACATCACACTTTTATTTACTTACAACTATGAAACGAAAATAATGACTACGAATGAATGCCTTTGACAGTGCACCAGAATCTAGAATAACCTAGTGTAACATGTAAAGCAATAATGGATAGTGACCTTGCCACAACTATCATGCAAGCTTTATATGATCATACAAAGAAAGATGAGAATGAAATCATAAGTCATGAAATAAAAAATAACAATGGAAGTTGCATGACAATGCATCTCGAAATGACTATGAAAATACTATAATAGGTTGGTATGGTGGTCGTTCTGAGGAGAAGGGTGTTTTATGTGTAGAAGGACAAGAGGAAGTCCTCCCATGAGGTTTGGATGTACAGGCAAAAGATGCACCATGTCTCGATGTGATGTGAGAGTGGGCAATGCACGATATCGAAGAGGCTAGGGTAATATGAAAATGTGGAAGTGCATAAGAAGACAACAAGTCATAAATCAAAGCATCTCACTAATACTTCATAGTCTACATCAGGTTAACCATGAGACTGACTACTTTAAGGGGTGAGTATGACGAACTCATGTCCGCCAGGCTTCCCGACCAATTATACAAAGGTGGTTACTCACAATGTTCTTCAATTTACACCCCTTACAATTAATTTCACTTCAACGATGCCAAGTATTGACGTGTATGACCTTATGCCACCTCTCCACTAAGTGCAAGTCCTTTCACCTACATAAATTAATTACTCAAACTTTATCTTAAAATTATTGCAAGAAACTCAATTCTCAAGTTCACTTGATCTATAAATTGATGAAAGTTTATATTATACCACTAATACATACCTATTATTTTTGGGACCAACATATATTTCATGTAAATTACTAATTACAATTCAACTATCTAAAAGGATATAAGTGAGGCAAGAGAGTCCTAATCTTTTGTATAGAAACATATTATACCACCATGCTCTAACATGTATAAGTTAAGGGCGAGATAAAATTATATAAAGCCTCAAACACAAAAGATATAAGTGAATATCAATGAGCATTCTTTAAATATAAGACCAATGTGTGTCTCCCTTAAGAAGTGTTGATCAGAATATAATGATTTTGTGAAAACAAACTGAAAATCTTAACCTTTAACGGAACTTCGGTTTTCCATATATGAAGTGACTCAAGAACCGGCCATGTGTTAATCAAGTCCATATACACTGATTTAACAGAAAACCTACCTGAAGCAAATAGTGTCCATCAGAATGAGTCTGGCTGATTAGATATGGTGACCTCCATCAACCTTCAAACTAAATGCAACTATACATTCCATTTTCCCCCAGCCAACGCTTGCCTGAACAGGATGTTTCGGAAAACCAACCTGAATATTTAACTTATATAGGTCATCCTATGTTGTACAATATTATAAAGTGATGGCGTTATAAGATTAGAGATGGATCTCCTAGATATCTTCCCAAAATCAAGTGATAGGCCATCTTAGTTAATAAACTTTCTCCTACTGAAGAAGGCAAATTTAGTCCTCATAAACCATTCAATAAAGATGAATCGTTCGACTATATCGATACTTGATGTGAGGTTTTGAAATGGAGGATAACCTATAAAATCATTTACTAATCAGACTCTTGTTTTTGATCTTCAAGTTTTCAATACCCAAACCCCTTTGTTCCTTTGCGAGTCTTATTCCGTGTTTGGGCAGCGATGATCTAAAAATATCTAGAAAGATAAGCTGGCCTTCCGGCAAGGAAATATTTCTAGCGACAAGGTTAAAATCCCAGTATGCACGTGGTAGCTTGAAGGAGACGTCATTAGCTAGCTTAATCTGCAATTAATTTAACCACCGAAAACAAATTAACCAACAACTTAAGCACCGAAAGAGAGATTGAATGGCCACGGGTACAATATTCTTAGTTGGTATCTTGTTAGGGTTTGGCCTTTGGACCCCTTTGCCCTTTGGCAGGCTGGCATGGTTTTTTGCTTACGAGCAAAGGGAAAAGATAACCACCGAATGAAGTTTTTTTTTTATAACAACCACCGAATGAAGTTGATACAAGACCCGGCCGACCATGAGCCACCTCTCACTACTTTTGTACATTTCATCGTGCGTGCGTCACACTGACCGTGGCTCCCCTATATTTAGTGGCCTCTTCTCCATCGTCTTCCTTACGCTTTGCCGTCTTCTTCCTCCATAGCTCTCTATACTCATCTGGTGTCATCCACTACCCATTGCACATCACAACGTAACGCCCTCCAAAAGATCCACATGAAATTAATCTCTCATGGTCCCAGGAAAAGCTCCAGGTCTTCTGATGCGTTTATGTTTCTTCTTGTACTTTCGTTGAGCTTGTTCTTGGCTAGCTTTAGTTTTTCTTTCTCTTCTTCATTTTGATGGGAGCGATGGACGGAAGAGAGCGTCCTTCAGTCCACTCACGGGCGGTGCTAGGATCGAATTAGCTGCCGACTCATTCATCCACTTGCCGAGCAAAGTTATTTTGCCGAGGAGCTTAGCAGGTGAGTGAATGAAGCGGGAGGTAAAGTCTTTGATCTCGCACCGTCGTTGCTTGGACTGAAGGGTGCTCCCTCCTCCTCCCTAAGCCATGTTATGTAGTGCTTGATCTGCTCGTTTCTTTGGCCGACATACCGCCTGATCGATCTGATCTATTCTTTTCGAGCTTCTCTGGCATGAAATGATAGAATCTGTGTTGCCCTGGGCTCGCTCTGGTGTGTTTTTTACAGTTCTTTGTTTGGCTATTCTTAATTTAGTCCGGTAATGGATGTCAAGGCTTAAATTTTGTACTTGTTTAACCAGGCCCTTTTGTACTAATAATCCTTGATCTGCTCACAGAAACCTTGTTTCTCTGAAAGTGCATCTGCTTTTAAGTAGTAGTAGTACCTGCGATGGCTTCCTAGATGCATGGTACAGCTCTCCTTCTCGTAGCTAGATACGAACTTGATCTCCATCCTGTGTGCGTTTCCTCTACTCTTTTGCACTCCGTGATGTGATCTGTCGATGCACTGTTGCGTGCTGGGACAAAAACACGGTTCTTTGCTTGCTTTTCTTCCTTTCTGGTGTGGTGTGGGGGATCGATCACATCGCCGCGTCTTTCGGGTCGTGCGAACAGTGAGACGTCTTTCGATCTCCCTGTTCGCTTTGGAACTTGGCACGCAACCAGGGTGATTGGACTGGACGTGTGCCTGGCCCTGGTGCTATGCTATGCTATGTATGCTAGGCTAGCTTTCGGAGCATGGCCACCACGTGGTGATTGTTCCCCAAACGTTTTTATCTTTTCCCCGAGGGCTCTTAGGGGCCTAAGTAGCCTGTTAATCTCAGATTTGCATCACTCTATTCTCTCGCTCCCCTCGCATGTTGCTCGTCCATGGAAATATGTGAGCATGCATGTCGGCTTGTGATGTGATTTTATCAAGTCAGGATATGAACAACGTTGTACTACTCTTTTTAAGCATGCTGTCATTATTTTCACCTAAAAAGTTAAGAAAAATTATTAATTAGTGTGATTTCTGGAGATACATCTGGTAGAGTGCTCGTTTGCAATTATTTCACAGTACTCCTAAGTCCTAACAATATTAGATCCTGTTTTATGCTGCTAGCTAGCTGTTGGTAGAATTATTTTGTAGAATGCATAGTCTGTGCTGGCCTCTCGAATAGTAGTATTACCTTTATATACAAATTGTCATGATGACTTGATTGGTACAATAATTTAACATACCTATATATGCAGTACACACTATGAAGTAATTTCTTCCTCTTTATTTTTCCTATCTTGTTCATCTTCAGTCTATAAATTTAGTCTAATTATTATCTTAACCTCTTCACAATTGTCTTTGCTGATGGCTGTTAATTTCTGTACCAAACAGCTTGAACAAATACACTGGCTAGCAATATGATGCCATGGACATGATTAGGAGCTATGTGCATCGTTGAGTAGTACTCCACTATATAATGCTTTATCATCAACTGCACTGCACACGTACCATGGCTGCTGACAAATCTTGTTTGTGATGATAGCAAGCGTGCATGGACTCTCCTTGAATTGCTGGATGTTCTTGGTGGGGCTGGGGGTTACTGCAGGCCGGCCCGCTCTGTCCGTCAAAGCTGTGGGAGGCACTGTCTAGCCTTTTCACTGCAGATTAATGTTCTGTTCTTGACTGCCTTTTGTACTCCCATGTCCTCCTTTTCATCGCCAATTAATGGCCCGTGATCCTGAAGAAGGGCGGTGAATTAGTGATGGTTTTGCAGTCATGTGTGCTGGACATAGCTCCGAATTAATGTTGCAGCCTGGCATATTTTGCAAATGCAACGGTATTGCCGGTGCATGTAGATGTACTGCTTGTTGGTTACGGATCTACTGCGATGTGTGTGGCTCCTGTGAGTTGTTGAGTTGCTGGTTAATTTGCAGCTAATGTACCCTTATGTGGTTGTTCATCGTGTTTTGCTGTTGTAAATGTCACACACTAATGCTAAATGGCAAACTTGTACCGTACTTTCTGTTCTCAGTTCAATATGGCTTCAACAAGTATGAAAACTATATTAATCGGCAACTACCATTGCTGTTTATCTCACATAACATATAGTACCACTACCATACATGTGCTTCACTGGGTCTCTCAACTGGTGCACTACTGGTCATGCAATTTTCAAAGGAATTATTTGTTATCTTGATCAGTATTTTTCATGATATCTTGATAACTATTTATGACTGTAGTTTCCTACAGTGATTCTAGCATATGCTATGTTCCATCAATATGAGTACACCATGTCTATTTTCACATGGCTCTGAATTGTTGAGGTTCTTCAAGAACCACAAACGAACTGGTAGATATGGAACTTGAAGCCCTATATGTAAGGAAAACAACTGCACAACACTGCAAGTGCCTCATATTGGTCCATGCCTCCAGGATACGACGCCATTTACAGAGCATCAAACCTGAAAATCTTGCACATTTGCTCTCCTTCCCATTCGTGCGCCATGCTTCCGCACGCAGCGATCTACTGTTGCTGCTGTTCATCTCTGATATCTGAACGTGCTCTTGGATGATCTCAATGGCAGATCTTCAACACCGCGACTTGTCAAAGGAGAGAGAGGGAGGGAGGGAGGGTCTTGCATTGCTGTGGCCTGCGGCACCTGTCATGGTGTGAAACCCTAACCCTAAAGTTGGCAAGGAGCAAGGAGGGGTTGGAACTCACAGAGTGAGCATGTGGGTGTCCTGCACCTCGTGTTTGCAACCTCGAAACCCCATATCTTAAGCACTTTAAACCCACCACTGGACGCACTTAAAAATTGCCTTCAGATGTGGCGCCTACAAATTCCAAGGGAGAGGGCTCCCTTTCCCGATGTATGTGCTTAACTTATCCTCAGTTTTTAATTAGCGCTTTGTACTTTGGTCTTTGCAAAGTTGCAAGTGCAACCTGTTCCGTTTCACTAGGAGGGATGGTGCTTATTATATTGACCCAGGCTGGGCTTCCTCTCCTCTTTTCTTGCAACGGATGGATGGAGAGGTATCTGGAATTCTTGACTGTAGCAGAGCATGGTTAATAATATAGCGAGTTGATGCGATATGCAACTGTC
>CBQS010233945.1:0-10978 GCA_900070015.1 Hordeum bulbosum | reverse complement strand
AATGATAATAAAACAATGATAGCAGAACAAAGATAAATACAGAAGTACGGGTGGAGAAAAAACATGACATTGCATCTCTCAATGTAAAGTTGAAAGTACTTACCTTAAGCTCATTTCTGCCAGACTCAAGAGGAGAAGACGAATCTTGCGAATTTCTTCTATATGTGGTCTCTCTCCAATCACTTGTTCAGTAACCAGATGCAGCAAAGGCTTAGAAGACCTAGAATCTAACTTTTCTGAATAAAACTGGCGTACAATGTCAATGATCCTAGGGAGTCCACACAGCATTGGTAACAATTTCCCGTCAGTTTCAAAATACTGTATCAGAAACAGATAAAGTTCTCTCTGTACTTCGTAACTTGAATATGCCCAGATATGCGGGTTCAGATAAATTTGTGAAAGAGCATCTTTCAATAGAATTTCTGACATACCTGAAAGAACAGATAGGTTAGTGATGCACATAGTTCCAAGCAGGCAGAAAAATGTGGCCGACTGTGTGGGGGGAGACAAAGAGAGAGACGTCACCACAGTTCGTCAAAACATTAAACAAGTGCTTCAGTGCTGAAAGAGTCTTGAAATTTAGCAGCTGTGGTGAAACAGATTGAAACAAGAAGCCTAAAATAGAGAATCCAGAAAGAAGATGCATCTGTTGCTGATTCGCTACATTTCCATCCAGAACGGATGCAACAAGCTCAATGACTTGACCTGCCAGCTGATCACCAGTGGGAGATTCTCCACTATGAGTGATGGCATCATCAAAATGTATCAGAAGAGGAAACAATACAGAGACACCGCCAACGCAATAAATTATGTCCTGCAGCAAGCGCCTCGAGCATAACTTTGTACCACCCATGATGGTTGCCTCAACCTTGCTCTTGTCAAGACTATCAAGTACAGAAGACACATTGAACAAAGTCCTATTATTGCTAGCCTAGAAGAAGAAAAAAGAAAAAAATATATTCAATTCTCTGGTTCCAGCAATTGATCAAGAAAATATAACATGTTATTTGGAGGCCAGTTCGTACCTGTGCATTCAAGCCAAAAATCATCTTTGATGAAATACCATCCCTTGCATCCAAAATTCCCTTGTAAAGTGAATCATTATTCATAAGCAAGTTTTGATCACCAAGGAAAGAATACATGTAACTTGGTCCAAGGTTGTGTATGCCTCTTATTTGTTCGGAAGAGAGAGCATCAGAAAATGCATAAACTGGGCCCATTTGACCAGTAAAGGCAAAAGTGCCCTCAAAACCAAGAGAAGTTGGTTCTTCACCAATGGGCATTAATTCTGTGCCAAGACTGCAGCGTGTCATCACTTCATTGACTTTTGCATACCTGGGAACAGAAAGAAATGGTATAAAACATCTTCACTAATATACTGGAAATCAAAACAGCAGACAAAAATCCTTGATCTCTTAGCCATATATGAGCTCACAGGATCCAATTGCTATCTATTTCAGTTAGGGCAAGTTGATGTCAGTTTTTTATTCGAAGTTTTAGCAAATTTGCACCTGCTAAGGAGTATTAGTATTGGTCTATGAGTCCTTATTAGGCTATGTCTCTGTCCTTGTACGCCAGCCCCTTGATCTATGTAATAGAGAAAAGTTGCATCCATAATATGGTATCATGCGCTAGGTTTAGGGTTTTTTTCCAAACACCGCAACTCATCCTCCTCTTGATCGATTATTTTTGGTCTCCCGATCGATCCCGTCGATCTCCTCTCTCTCGATTGATTTTCGATCTCATCTGCTTGTCGATCTCTCCTCTGGATCGATTCCCGTTCTTCATCTGCTTCCGCTCGAAGATCAGGCACTGGCCGCCTCGTTCCATCCTGATCCAACTCGGCCCAGCCGCCCCCCACATCGACTCGGGCCCAATTGGATCGGGCCGACGCCATCTCCTCCACGTCTGCAGATCCCCGCATGGTGGTGCCATTCCAGATCGTCACTCCCGCCAGCCTGCTCTCCAGCAGCCATGTCTGCCCTCCGCCTCCAGGCCGGCTCCCACTGCAGGCCTGCTAACCTTCTTCCCGGCATACAGCTCTCCTCTGCTAGCGCACATGCCTGGCTGTTTGCTGCTTACATGTTGCTCTCCTCCTTGTCACCGTAAGTGCCATACGTGTGTTCCTTCTTCGCAGATTAGATTTCTCTTCTTTCCCTTTATGTTTGGTGATTCTCGACGGTGTTCTTTGTCGACTCCGTCTCGCAGATACACCTTTCATTGGCGATGTGCTCTTCCGCTAGTTGCTCTCCATTGCTGCTTCTCGCCAGCATCTCGCCTTCACGGTCTCCTCCGCACCCTCTTCTGCATACACTATGGCTTTTGCATTTTCGTCTCGTGTATGCTTTCTAGCTTCTAGCTCTCTATGTTTTCCGCTGTGTCCACCAAGTCTGTTGCTCTTTTCGTGTTTCTCATGTCATGCGAGTCCACCATACCTTTATCCATCAGCCTTTGTATGGTCTTCTATAGGATTTTTGTGGCCTCCTTTTGTACTGTCAATCTACATCCATTCTCATGCCGCCGAGCTTCTTTTGCCACCGGTTTTCTTGGGCTATGATTTTGTGCGCAATGCTTCATCCCCTTCATGTGCCATCTTCTTTTGACAACCCATCTTCTCTTGATACTTCTCTTGTATCTTCTACCGATGAGGCATCTTCCTCTAATGTGTCATCTTCTCGTTGTCTCCTTTGGCTTGACTCGACGGGTTTTGAAGACTCTTCATACTACGACGACACTCTCAAGACGAGGATTTTTTTTATTATCATTTTTTAGTGTTACACTTCTTCAAATGCAATGGTTACACTTTGCATTTGAGGGGCGGTGTTAAGGAGTATTAGTATTGGTCTAGGAGTCCTTATTAGGCTATGTCTCTTTCCTTGTACCCCAAATCTTGTGATATATATATATATATGCCCCTTGGGCATGCAATAGAGATAGGTTGCATCCATAACAGCACCAACAATATTCTGTCTTTAAAAGGATATGCACATGTAAGAACTAATAGTGATAAAAACCATGGACAAAGAAAAGAAATTTCAAATATTAAACACAAAAACACTAGGGACTACTTGAAAATCCTTAGATACGATTATTGAAACAGAACAGGCTCAATCAAATGGTGTGCTACAGAAATGAAGAACCACTCACTCACCTGCATTTCTCAGTTGATACTAAATCGCCATCTACATAGCATCTCAGCTGGCTTCCTCCAGAAAAAGCTCTCCCTACTGTATGAGTAACAGAAAGGAATTTCCATTGCTTCGTTGGAAGGCTTAGAGGCAACAAAACACACTGATTCTTTTGACTGACAGACTGCACAAGATAGGGGGATTAAATTTGACATTAATACTAAAAGCAAATTTTGTTATTCGACAACTGAAGTCAAATAATGAGCTCATGTGATGCGGATTTATATGCATAACTAAGTAACATAATATCATTCTTATTAGCAAAATGGCCGAGTTTTGTTTTTTAAACCATCTTGGTAGTGGCTGCACAACTGTCCACAAACTCGAGAAACGCGCACATAGCACCATAAACTTGTTTCAGTCATTTTAGTCCAAAAACGATTTGGTGACTCAACATGTGTGCGGGTGGAGGACCTTGACTGAGTGGGAGTTTCAACAAGGGAGTTTTCTGCAAAATTCTCAGACGACTGCGCCTTCCACCTCAACACTATGGGCCTGTTCGGGCTCCCTCCGCTCCGCAACTCCGCTCTGGAGCGGAGTGGCATGCAGCTATAATGAGAGGAGCGGTTAGAATGGCGCTCCGCGCGCTGCGCTCCAAATTGGTGGAGTGGAGGGTTGCCAAACAGGGTCTATATCACCATCAGGTGAAGCCAGGGCTCAGAAGACCTTGTGCACTACTTGCATGTGTCTCCCTTGCGGCAGGAGGCCGGGTCCCAGCGGAAGTCCAGACAGGGGACGCAGGTGTAGGAACACCGGCGCGCATTCTCACTGGGGTGCATGCAATCAGTCCAATTGCGCGTCATCATCCCCACCAAACTATTTTTTATCTAAACTGTATCATTTAAACAAGTTTATGGTGATATGTGTGCTTCTCTGGAGTTCATGGACTAAAGTAGTCATTTCCTCTGAGTTTACGGACCAATAGTGTACTTCACTCAAGTAGAAACATGGATTAAACCATATTTCTGTTAGAGTGGATTAATCTATGGTGAAACCAGCATTACATGGTCAAAGATTAGTCAATTCAATGGAGACAAATCTTCTTTTGAGGAAACAAAGAAATTTATTGAAATATACTCCCTCCGTCCAGAAATACTTGTCCTAGAAATGTATAAAATGGATGTATCTATAACTAAAATAAGTCTAGATACATCTGTTTCTAGGACAAGTATTTCCGGACGGAGGGAATATGTAAAAGCAAACAAGGATTTTTCATGAAAAAAAAGTAATTCAGTCACTACGTTAGATTTCATGCAATTCTGTAGCCAGCTTAGCAATCGAATAACAAACTTCACAAAGTAATTTTGTCTTGAATAAATTATTCCCCAATTTTACTGACCGAAGAATTTATTTGTCAGGATATAATTTAATCAAAGAAATGCAAGATTAGATCAGCAAAAGTTCTCGCAAAAGATGAAGGCAGCAACCATCATTACCTCATAGACTAGAGTATTTTTCCCAAGCATAGCTAAACATCCCTTTCCATTTTCCGTGAAAAAGGAGAAAAGGCCCATCATACCATTCTCGGGGAAACTTTCCACTCTAAGCCAACAGCAAAAAGATATACCTTTACTGTAAGGCCATTGAACAGGTGATTTTACTTCAATACCCTGTTGAGGGGAAGAAAGTCACCACATAAATATTACTGGAATAAAACAATTTAATTATTCAGCAACTTTTATTCAGAACCATGAAGAGAACATATGGCATTGCTTCAAAATATAAACTTGTATACCATAATGGCAAATGTGACAAATAAACTTAAAATGATGGTCCACTAAACTCAGGAAGCAAATTATAGAAAACAATTAAAGTACTGAAAAGAAAATAACTCACAGAATCATGACCACTGAACTCAAAGAAAGCTTCAGGTCCCTTTTCCTTGAGCATATGACTAAGACTTGTCAAAAGCAATGAACTATGCTTCTGCTTGACACTAATCTTCTCACCACGCAAGAGAGCAAACATTTTCCGGATATCTTTTCCAGAAATACTATGTCCTCCAATAATCTGAATTAACTCCGCAATTTTTATAACTGTGTCCTCCCATTCCTCAACAGAAAACCAGTCAAGAAGAAAGCTAAGTAATCCTGCTTTGAAACAATAAGTTCTATTTGTAATGGAACCTTTGAGCAATTGCTGTAAGACCACAAACCCATAATGTTGAAGCGAAGTACTGCTCTGCCAATCAGAAACACCAATGTTACATAAAATATATGAATGCAAAATAACAGTGTGTGTGTGCGCACGAGAGAGAGAGGGGGGGAGGAAGAGAGAGAGGGAGGGAGGGGGAGAGAGGCGAACCTTTTGTAAAACATTTAAGAAAAGTATGATTACATCTTCATTCTGTGGAGGAAAAAAAATCAGGGTAAAGAATCAAGTTACAATGCAGGTACAATTGAGTGAAGCAACTGAATATACAAGGATCTCGTTGCTTCAAAGATCATGAAGATTGCATACCTTTATTGTTGTCTTCTCATTTATCTCAAAAGTCCCATCAACAAGCATGCCAAGTAGGGCATCCAAGAGTTTCCGACTTGGCAGCCATTTACAGAAGTCCAATAGTAAGCTTTGCAGTGTTTGGTAGCCCACACCAACCAGCATTCTAAAAGTAGCCTGGATAAGATAAATCAGAAGAAAAAAATAAAGAGCATTAAGCAAATAAATTAAATGAACCAGAGTAACTCCACTCGTTGCCGGAAATACAAGCGCGATGGATGAGATTATGGCAACTTTTATTCTAAGTGACGTTTTCAATTAATCCTTACACAGAATGAAAGAAAGTTTTTTGTGTGAACATTGAGAAGTAGGGGAATTTTTTTGTTGCTGGATAACCTGGTTTCATCAGAAATCAGCTGGTTCCACAACAAAGTAAACCTTTATAATTTTGAATGAATACTTTGTAACGAGAGGACAGCGCAGATGGACATCCAGAAAGGACCAAAAATTGTTAGCTCATACAGAAACGTGTGAAGCGAGCTAAAGCAGTATAGTTGATTACCTTGGATTCATCATTTTCAGCAAGTAATGAGGTCAACGTCTGAAGGACATTAAGGACCAATTGCTCCCCAACTGCTTCATCGAAAGTTCCATTCAATAAAGAGACTATATGAAGGAAGCACTCCCCATTGCGGAACAGATTTTGGTAATACTAGCAAAAGATATTAGTGATTCGTCAGGCATGGAGTGCTACTAAGATTGGAAAGAAACAAGCCAATAAGATGCAATTACTGTCCCCATATATAAAAAACGTACCGCACGATCTATCAAAATGATCTCTCTCATGGTAACTAATAAATCAATCGACATTTCTGCAAAGTTCTTTTCATGTTCTTTTGCGCGAGTGAAGGTCTCTAAATATTTGGAGCATAGTTGCGACTTTGCTGTATGATCTTGTGCTGATGATGCAGGCAACTGATTGTAAGAAAGAACAAAGAACAAGGGAGGAGAAGGTTAGTTCTAGAAGTACTATAAAGAGTGATAAAGTTGAGAAAGATAGTAAACATGGTTATATACCCTATATAAGGCAAGAACTTGCTCCAGTACTTGTTTCCGGAGGTTCTTTTCTTGGAATAAATCAAATAGGCACCCAATACAATTGGCATTATGTAAAATTATCTTCCTTCCAAGGTCAGATATTGTGACATATTCCTTGAAAAGATTGAAAGCCAATTCAACACATGTAAGAGCATTCTTAATTCTCTGATCTAGAGAATCCACCTGAACATTGTTTGATTGAGAACCATTTCCCCTTAAGTCATCGCTTGGATGTGCCTTCCTTAGTTCTTGTGTTTGAAGGCATGCAACCTTCAGGACTCTCGTAAGCACGTCCAATGACTTGAAAGAAACTAGAGTTTGCTCAGTGGCAAGTTGCAGGATAACATGAAAGCTCTTGAGAATAGTAATAACCAATCCAGGACCATTAGTGCAGTGTTCCAGTGCACTTAACAATGCTGAGCATTCTGGCTACAAACAAAACAAAACTATTTTAAAGACATGAATGGAAAAAACATGACAGTATTATATTATGTGAGGAAGGAGAAATTTCAGATACCAGGTTATTTGTATTTTCATTCAGTGTTGCAGCAAACTCCAAGAAGGAAATAGCTTCTGACTGAAGGATGTTGACATCAGGTAGATTACTTTTGGAGCCAGTTGATTCGGTAGCGTCAGCGAAATGATCAGTTTGTGTCTCAGTCTCGCCAATAATCTGATGAATGCACTCCACGGATGATCCGAAGTAGAAAATTTTCTCTGAGAATATCAGATCCCACAAACCCTCCTCTCGAAAAGATTTGAGTAGACCTGGTGCTGAAATGAGAACTTTCCTAAATGTGCTGAGCATGTAGTGCTGTAGGGTATTTGATAAAATCCTGAATACACCAAAATAATTTATCAGCAAATGAAATTTACAGAACAAAACAATGCAATTAAAATACATACGCAATTAGATATTCAATCACCTGAAGCAACTTAGGAAACATAGTACTTGCATACAGACAAAGATGTTGACCACAAAGGGAAAAATTATAAACAGAACAATGAACAATTGCAAGAAGAATGAAAAAAGGAACGACAACAGATACTACGAGACTAGCCGCGCTACGGAAAATCACTCATATGTTGGAAAGTATTTAGCAGATTATTGGAATTGGCAATAATGCAATTTGGTAGAATGAACTATGCAACAGAACTTTTTTCATCTAAATCTTAACTTGGACAGTATCTTATACGAAGCAAATACATCATCTTCACAGACTGGAAATTTTGAAAACAGCGAGTGATAATTAACTAATCTAGTTAACAAAGACGTACAACAAACCAATGGGGAATAAGAACTTACCTTATATGATTCGGCAATTCCGTTTCACTAGCACATGCTTTGATGCATGGGAAAACAGTTGAAAGAATCTTTATGATCCACCTTGCACATTGCTCCCAGTATGCCAACGAGATGGGTAGAGAAATTCGGGTAACAGTTGAACCAGGACAGTACCTGATCTCATTAGGAGGAAGAAGGAAAGAACAAAGTGCCTTGCTTAACTTTACAGAATACTCATTCCATTCGGTCGTATTAAGTATATCGACAGGACTTGGGAATGATTCTAATGTGGGTGAATTGCCGGTACTTCGTTTATCAAGTTTCCAGTTGGGCACCTCGGAATCAAGAAACTTCTGCTGATGAAACTCCTGAAACATAAATGCGGGCCAACAGATGCTGTTCGCAAATTTATGTATCCGCCCATTTTCACATAAGAACTGCAAATTGTTAACATTACCAAAACTGAATAAACAGTCAAGGATCCAAGAGAGACGGCAAACATTATATGTCATCTAAGTCGGAACAGGAAACAAAATTCTGACTGAATGGTGAGCAACAACCTCATAGGTAAAGTTAGCACTATGAATATATGCCGATGATCTAACTACAACTCTTTTGCTACGTAAGAGTTCAGCATATTAAGTACCTATGTGTTACCATTGCTCCAGAAAGGCAGAATCTAGAAAATAAAACAAAGTATTATAAGGGATGCAATGATCTATCTACAGAAGCTATGCAACAGGATACACCGCTTCCCTCAGAATTTCCAAAGATAGTATCTGGAGCTGCAGAATGTCACTCCTGCAAAAGCATGTCATGTTAGATCACAAGAACAGAACTGAACAGCAAACACATAAAACACGATCAGATAAATGTATCTTGCTATATCTAGCAGGTTGTTATTAAAATGTGCCTTCAGTTTATAATGGTAAAATTGGTCCTATTGAACACTTGATAGCAGGCACTCCTTAAGTTCCAAAATGTAAGTGATCTAGTTTTGGCCTAAATCAAACTTCTTCAAGTTTGACCAAGCCTATAGAAAAATATATCAACGTATCAGCATGAAATATGTTTCCATACTGTATTTACTTTGGTGCTGTAGATGTCTAAGTTTGACTTAGGACAGAATTAGAATCTCTTTGATTATGGAATGGAGGGAGTGGTAAGACACTATCATTACTTAAAGCTGTCTCCCCTAGTAGAAAGGGAGATGTAAGATATTGCTCTTCAATGGCAGTGCATGGAAGTTGGCAGCACTAGCTGTTGTAAAGTACAAGCTACCAAATATGTGTCAATTGTACAGTTGTTAATCTTTTTTACAGAAGTGCATTTATTTAATATTGATGCTCGGTGGAACAGATGAAATAAATGGTCACATAACTAATTCTATGGAGCCGAACAAAACAACAGAGTAAATCCTATGCCACTGCTGAAGCAGTGAAACACTTACCTTTCATCACTGGGGACAAAAGAATGCTTTGAGACTGAAAATTTACTTGATGGTAGTCCCAGTCCATCTAATAGAACCTCCAGTCCTCCGATGCTTCTGAAATGATTCTGTGCACGAGTATTCTCAGATATTGTTGATCTCAGAGCATACAAAGTTATAAAGTGAAGTGACAAGTCAGTCCACTGATCTTTCAAATTTAGTCTTCGAATGACCCTTAAGAGTTCTGCAACGAACAATTTCAGATAAGTAACATAATAGCAACGGAAAAGCATAGGTTAATTACTATAACATCAGAGGCTTCTGAAGAGTTCACTAACAACGCCTTCATGGATTTGCTACCAGCTGATACGTACAAAACAACTACACTGCCTATGTACGGAAGAGTAGGGTTTTTTGATACCAAGCTCCAGTGAGTTCTTGTCTTACAAAAGTCGGTGTAATTATTAATTTCAAAAAAAAAGATTCTAATATGTACATATTAGAATGCACATTTCAGTCTGCTATATTTCAGAGAAATGTTTCTAAATTTGGGTCGCATATATAAAAGGCAAATATGGTGATAAAAAGATAGGAAATAATGATGGCATATTCACAATTATAGATCATGTGTTCTTCCTGTGCAGCTCGCCAAAAAGAACATTTTTCATTAAAATTTGCTCATCCATAGTGTAGTCTACATCTACTCATAAGAACATATTTTTATATTCTCGAAACTAGTAATTGTATTTTTATAGTTTGCAAAATAGAGAGCTCATTCGAGTTCAGGAACCAAAAGGAAGTACAATTTATGGAAAAGCTAATCAACACACACTGTTTTACCACAACTACAAACTATATTTGCTAAAATGTGAACGCATATACTCTCTCCTTTAAAATAACAAATGACATTTCAGGTTTTGATAGTCTCTGGCCCACAACTTCGACCATTATTTTCCATATGAATATATTACTTAAAAAAATATGAGTGTGTTTTTCATGAAAAATATATGATAGTATTTTCACATGAGAAATTCAAATAGTATTTTACATATCGATGGTCAAAGTAAGAGAACTTTGACTGCATGCAGTCTATTTCCGAACGAAGGTAGTACTTTGTTTATCCCACACTCAGGGATGATCCACAAGTTGCTCACTTCCATCTACAGTTATACCAAAACATATCTTAATTGCATCAACAAAGTCCACAGCCTAATATCAAGAGTGGAACCTAAATGCCATCTAATCTTTGTTTTGATACTTCCTGCAGAATATTTCTCCAGAGTGGCAATCACACATTGCACTTCAAGCTACTAGCAAACTCTTATAAGTAAAGTGGAGCTGTGGACCATGCTTGTAAGAGCTACTCAATGTAGAGACTAAGATTTCCTGGGAAAATTAAAGTACCTCCCAACATGCATGTCTTTCTCTGGTTGGCTTATTATAACAAATACTTGACTAGGGATAACTTAGCAAAAAGAAGGCCTGTTGATGACCCAACCTGTGTGTTTTGCAGTGAGCATGAATCTATTCAACACTTGT
>CBQS010233916.1:0-14494 GCA_900070015.1 Hordeum bulbosum | reverse complement strand
CGGAGCATAGGGATCACATGAAGGATAATAGTGTTGAAGCCAAGGTTTAAAAAGGTAACTTCGGAAGAGTTCAAAAAGATTATGCTGGAATCCCTTTATTTTAATCAGATGCTACTCGGACAAACAGGACATGCCTACCCCTCTCTCAAGACTCAAAAGAGATGACTTGGCTGCTAAGATTATGAGCAGTTGAGGCATAAGAGACTAGATGACTAGAGATTATGAGAAAATTGCACTCATCTTATGTATTCCACCAGTCTATTCTGCAAAACTAACATAAAAGAATAAAATGGTAAAAGACTTCAAAAGCTCTTCCATTAAATCCAATGTAAACAAGACGACATTTTAACAGGGCAACCGCCAAAGCTGACAACAAGAAAAAAAACAATATTATGAACATCAAATAGTTGGTGTCTGTTTAAACTCCCACTCACTGCACATTCTTTGCAGTAACTTGTTTGCACTGATTATGGAAGATCTCGGCCATTTCCCAACAAATATCGAGAACCTCCTGGTAGTGACTAGGGCTGATGCTTCATGTTGCCAACTAATGTGATCCAGCAGGCTGTGGAACAAGCAAGCACACATTCCCACTTGCCTATTGTAACTCCCGTACTATCTGTACAAATACC
This sequence comes from Hordeum bulbosum, assembly GCA_900070015.1. Classification (NCBI taxonomy): domain Eukaryota; kingdom Viridiplantae; phylum Streptophyta; class Magnoliopsida; order Poales; family Poaceae; genus Hordeum; species Hordeum bulbosum. Next base: position 13,862 of record CBQS010233916.1, on the reverse strand, counting down.
CAACAGCAAATGCACAAGTGCGGGAATGACAGATTAACCAAATCCAAACCCTTCATTTGCCTCATGAATAGCCAATAGCAACCTCTCCTGCAGCTGGTCTTTGGATGTATACTCAGGCAAGTCCAGTTGGTTAAAGCTGCAGCGATCAGAAGCAGAATAGAAAATCAGTATATACCTAAAGGAAACAGTTATGGTTGCTAACAAATCGAAGCATAATGGACTAGTGAAGACTGATTACCAAGTATGAGCAGAGGGAAGATGGTTGGTGCTGCCGTACGCCTTGTGTATCTGAAACCGTTGTGGCCCCGATATTCCTTGGAGGGCACTGAAACCCTCCAGAGGTACCTGCAGTACAGTTCAAAGCATAAAACACCACATATAACGTACACTAAAAGCAACAATTGAAAGTAGAATGGATGCTACAGCAAAGAAATCAATTTTCTATAAAAATGTTTCAAGAAATCACTAAGAGGAAGGATCAGAAGTTAACATGTGAAATAGCCAGCTAGAACAATTTTCATAAACGATAATAGCTTCAAAATTTAAAAAGGTTGTAGGTGCTTTCACGATTTCACCAAATACCTTTGAAGTGCCTGTAACGAACTGGAGGAATCGAGCTTTGTCCTCCTTGCTGAAACCTTGGACAATTTCCCAGAACCATTGAATAACTGGAGAAGCTATGCTGTAGCCAGAATACTCGGTATTTGCCTTTAGGTCATCCACTGAAAGCAGATGTAAAAAATAAGTAGAGCACATGCAAGATCTAAACAGATCATTATAGAACTGAACTAACTCTTTCAACTCACAGTCAATATCTGGGAGTCCACTGATTAGCAGTTCAAACTCTTTGTCGTTAAAAATGGATATTAGCTCACGAGGAATGAGCTCATTAAATCCTTCCATGAAAGCATTAATCTGAGGCCTAATTGCGGTGGTTAAGCGATGCTCTGCTACCCTATCCACATATTCATGCTTGTTCTCCTCAGTGACCCTAATGTTACGCCCTCCAGGAATCAACTCACAATCAGTTACCTGCATAGAGTTGGTACTCACAGTCACCACATTAACCAAAGAGAGAGTGAGAAAGAGAGAAAGGGGGGAGAGGGCATACCTCAGCTTTCTCATACAATATCAGCTTCTCTTCATCTGCATCCATGCTAAATGTGAGGTCCAGGACATCACTTATGTCATTCTGCACAAAAGAAAAGGATAATATGTCACATCTGGACTGTCAACGGTCAACATAAACGTACACACACAAAAATACATACCTCAAGCATCCACTTAAGGTTTCTGTAGTAAGCAGGATCAATGGCTTCAATATCATGGTAAGTAACCTTCGCACCAAGTATGTGCTTGTAGAAAGATCTAGTGAAATGGACATCCAAAAGTTGGGCATCAAAGAGAGCTTTTCCAACCTGTGGAGAGAAAATTGTTAGTGTGGTACTAGTGGTGGTGGTTGTGGTGGTGGTAGTAGTGGTAGTAATAACAATATCATTTGTCCATTACTCACCACTCGTCCAACAAATTTGAAATATGAGAGGTGTTCAGTCTGATACACAGAGTTAGGGTTTGGTTGAAATGTCAAGTCATTTCCAACAGTTGTGAATAGAAGGGCGCCCTTGTCAAAAATCACTCGTGATAGCAACTGATACCACTCTCTTGTGAGTCCACCAGCATCAATGCCTTCTTCTCCTTGGAAATGAACAGTGAGTCTACCCTTTAAGTCCTGTGGTGAACGCATCCTAAGCTGATTATAGGAGTCTTCCAAAATGTATGCCCTTCGGACAGAAATTCTAACAGGACTGTGATGATGGTCATGCTGATGCTTAATTTTAGAGCGGAAATATGCACGTTTGTTGTCAAAATCAATCAGGCGAGGGACCTTCAACATCAGAGAGAATGATTTTTCTAGCAACCCAGAGTTTTGTCGGATAAAAGCATTTAACAGTCTTCTGTGTTTCTCTGAGAATTTAACAAAAGCAGTGTGCTTCTCATCAAGACTGGTATGACTTGAAGATGATTTTTGCCCACTACTAGATGTTGAAGCATCCTCCATATCAGATGTTGAAGGCTCTTGAACAGCATCAGGTTGTCCTGGACGTAACTTCTCGCATGTCACAAAAAATGATTCTATGTACGGTAATATATTCTGGGTTCCAGCTGGCAAGGGAGGTGCTACACCAGTTGATACTCTAGTTGCATTTGCAGAAGCTGGACTCAAATTTGATGTATATTCTGAAGAGCTCTCTATTTTGCTTATGCAGTTGCTTAGCTCCAACCACAACGCATCCAATGCTATGTTAATTTCAGAAATCTGTGACAGTGCATCTGAATGATCCTTCTCTGCAAGAAGCTCTGGAGCTTTCCTCTCTTGCAGAGATGTGACAAGAGAACTCAAGGCCTGCACAACTCTTAGAACTGCCATGCCGTTGGCCGATGATGTGCTCAGAATTGCCTTTTCAGAATCTTCATACAAGTGAAGCTCATTCATGGCACAAACAGTCAAATTTTGCATCGAACGTGCAAGCTCATTTATGAAATGGCAACAGATGGAAGGAGCCAAAGCTACAATCTTTTTCAGAACTTCTGCTACAAGGAGATATGCATTGTCTGATAACCTGGAAACAAATAAGGACCAGCCTTGCTTATGTTAGTTGGCAATATAAGAATATTAGGCAAGTGATAACTAATACAAGAACATCCAACACAAAAACTATCAAATAAATTACTAAACAGGGCATAATAGCAAAATGTCAATGCCGCAGCCAGCCAATAGGGAAAACAAGTTGTATAAATTACTGAAGCAGTTCATGAAAGTTAGAAGTTCATACCCATCATGCGCAAGCAATGAACATAGCAACCGAAGCTCGGCTTGAGGAAGACTCTGCAAAACAGCTTGCAGGCCACTTATATTATCTGCAGATGATTTACCACTATCCTCAGCATTGGGTTTCGCTCCAGATGATCCAGCAACACTGGCATCCTCTTGGACATCTTGTGTTACATTCTCAGGTCCAGACGGTCTCTCAGATGAACTTTCCAACTTAGCTTGATTTATTTCATTCTCAGCGTTAAGCATGACAACTTCCAGAAGATTGAGTAACTACAAATATTCAAATGATTAAGAAAAATTCAAACTGAGAAAAAAAATCTAAATTGAAAATGGTGAAAACAACTTGTGAACCTGTTCAAGATGAGCTACACTTCTCATATAGAGAGGCTGATTTAATAGAGTTAAAAGTAGAACGAGTGCAAAAGCATTCTGTTGTTCCCCGACTTCCACAAGGACAGCCTTTCCAGTCCTCTGATCAAGTGTTTCAGTATGGCAGGTGGGCGGGTAGGGGAACTGAAGAAAAAGTAAGAGCTTAGCCACATTTGGATGATTTCTCGCCAGGTATGTCAGAGTTTCCAGCACACGACGGGAAACCAATGGTGGCACACCTGTTAATGGGAAAAAAGAAATCACTTAGTGCACAATTCAGATACAATTCTCAGCAAATATATACCAATGGAACAATCAAGCTGACAACACCATCAAAATTAATTACCATCTGAGGATTGAGGGCGTGAATATGTGATATTTGCATGGCATCCATACAGCCTAAATGATGGCTCAGTTGCATCAATTGGTTTCTTAGAAGAGCCCTGCAGATCAAGCATAAGCATGTCCACAAGAATCTGAACCAATGACTTTCTGCTTTCCCGGTGAGCACAAAGGTTCAAGAGAAGCCTCTGCAGCTGGCCCTTGTATATAGGCTGTGTACATAATAGAGGCAAAAGTTATTATTACTATGCACGCTTTCGACACCACCAGAAACAGTAGAACCACCAGACGAAGAAATGGAATTACCTGAACAACTCGAAGTAATCGAATAAGAGCATTGAGAGCATCCTTGTCAACAAGAGGAGTCCCTACAGTTTCAATTAGCTTGCTAGCCGTTTGACGGGAGGAATCACCAGTGTTTCTATCAAGGCCTGAACTAATGATATCACCACGACGAGAGGACTCTCCCCTCCTGTTCCTGGAGTTCATGCCAAAAAGTGAGCCGCTATGATAGCGATGAGCAAATCTCTCCCGCAACATGTTGGCTTCAGCAACTAGTGCAGGTGTCAATGTAGCTAGTAGGGTATCGGGAGATGTCAAAAGCACCTGGAATCAACAACGAAGGTCTCTAAGTCAATTCATAGCAAAATCAAATAATGGTAACTGAAGATAGAACCATAGAACAGATTATGTCAAAAAAAAACTTCAAAATGAGACGGATCAATAACAACATTATACCTCCTCCCGTATTTCCGAAGGGAAGGTTGCAATAATTGATACAGCGTCCATTTCAACTGGTTGTCCTTCAAGCTCTTGAGACTGTTGTTGCAACCGTTGGGCACGTTGTTGAGCTAGAACCTCTTCACGTATATCAGGTGGCAGTGCAGCAAGGAATTCAGGATCAATGTCCGCATCATGCTGAGGCTGCTCACTCGAAGTCTGAGTCACTTGATTTTGACGTGAAGAAAGAACTTCAGCCCGTAAATCCTCTGGAAGAGCTTCCAAAAATGTAGGATCAATTGAGTCAGTGCCAGTAGCCCTGTTAGGCTCCTGATTCCCCTCACTGGCATTCTGATCAGATTCCTGGACTGTGTTTTGGGGGATCTCCCGAACACTCTCCAATGATATGTCCCTGCTACTAACTGGTACTGCATTTCCAGAAGGCCTCCGCGATCGAGTAGCTGCCTGTACATCACCCAAAGCTGTCCTGTCTGAAGCCCCGTGCCGGTCACCATCATCATGTCCTTCAACACTTCCAATTTCCACATCTAAACTTCTGAGGCTTTCCCCTAGAGTAGCACCACTGCCACTGCTTGCTTGGCTTACTGCTTCCACATCACGCACAGCAGCATCACTACGTTCATATTGCATATCTGCGACATGCTCACTTGCATTGGATGCATCTCTTTGAAGTTCATCACTGTGAGGTGGTGCAGAACCAGCACTTGCAGAGCCATCCACCTCAGACCTTACTGCAGAAATATCATCGTTTTCATTGTTTTCATTTTGTTCTGCTGGTCCTTCCCTTGCATCAGTTTCTGGTCCATGCAAATTACTGGGAGGATCATTTACTTGAGCACCAGCAGCAGGTGTGCTCTGCCCGTCAGGATGTTCAGCCATAGGCCTTCTCAACTGAGAGAGCAGAAGTTCTTCAATGCCTTCAGGTACTGCAGGGGCGGCAGATCCATTGCGTTGGGGGCCATCATCCAGCCACATATTAAATCGGTGTCCATTCCGTCCACTTCGCAAGCTTCTGAATATAGCGTCCAATCGGGAAGAACTATTTTCATGATTCCGGTCAGAGAAAGCCATCTCAACTAAATTTTCTGAAAAGAGAAAATAATTTGGATAAACTATGCATGATTGTACCACAGGCTGGACACAGTATATCAGTACCAATTTAAGAAAGTTAACTGCTTAAGCACCATTTGGATACAAAGTATTTTAGAAGTTCCTTAAAAAACAATGGTTTCTCAAAGAAAAACAGAGGTTAAAAATCATTTGAGGTGTTTGGCTTCAAGAAATACTATAGCTTTCTAAACCGTACAATTGCTGATACCATAGTTTTTTTTAGTATTATAAAAAACCACTTGAGTTTTTTTTTTAACCGAGAAAGCAACACTGAATCTTCCAGTCTGGCTAAGTCTACAGAACTGGAGCAAAATGATGCAAAGAAATTTATCATACCAAAATTATCACGGAACTTGCCAACAGGATAACGGATTTACAAATGGGAGCAAGCAACAGACCAATATAAGCTTATAAGTATTCACATATACTTAGATGAGCAGATAAACTTCGGTGCTTCACATGCATACTGTGCAATTTTTGTTAAACTTTCTCAATCTCAATAATAATGTGTATACACAAAATACAATATGAAATAGTGCTGGTGCCAAACACCTAGTAGTAGCTATTGCAAGAAACTGTGCTATCTGTATAATGTGGTATTTTGTAACTAGGGCTTCAAAAACTGTGGTTTTTGGAAACTGTGATTTTAGGAATACCCTGCATCCAAACAGAGCCTAAATTGTGTACTCCCTCCATCCCAAAATTCTTGTCTTAGCTTTGTTTAAGAATGAATGTATCTAAATACTAAAACTTGGCTAGATACATTCATATCTAAACAAATCTAAGACGAGAATTTTGGGACGGAGGGAGTAGATAACAACAAATTTACGAGGATACCTGGCTGCCTCTGTTGTGTAAGTAACAGAGAAGGTTCCTCCAAGAGTGGGTGGTCCAGTACACCTTGGTCGCTTGCTCTCCCAAGAAGATTGTATATAGATGTACTGCGGCCTTGCCGTCTTGTGCCAAAAATGTCCAATGGCATTACACGCAGTGTATCCCCAGAAACATTGTTGCTCCCCCCGAAAACCTCTATATGGTCAAACACATTAATTCCATTGATCCCCTCCTCTAGGCGAAGGATTACTCCCTCCTCATCCTCGTCATCATCATCTTCTTCTTCTAGCAGATCTTCATCAAATTCTTCTTCATCAATCTCACGGTCATCCTGATCCGTATCAGCATGAGATATCTGATGGGCATCATCTTCTTCCAGGTTGTTATTTTCCTCATCATCATCATCTTCATCAACCTCCTCACCATCATCTGCTGACATATCTTCATCACTGTCATCTTCATCTTCAGCCATATCATCCTCTCTATTACGAGGAATATCAAACCGAATATCCATAGTTGACTCATTTCCAGTTCTGTCTTCCGCAATCTCATGCATAAAATCATCTTCGCCATCATGGGCAAAACCTCCATCTATATCACGGTCATGATCCATCTCATCTGCCACTGAATCTGAACTTCTTGAAGCATGAACAACATTGAAAGTTTCCCTGTGATCAGTTACCATTGCAGTTGGTTGAGAAGTCGTGTCAAGAACCTGGAATCTATTTGATGATGAATCTACATTGTTCTGCTCCGAAACAGTCTTTGATGGGTTTCCCCCTTTAGCATTAAAATCTGCTAAATGAACGTGCTCCTTAGTAACCACTTCAAGAGCCTTGACAATACCAGTTACAATTTTTGCTGAATCGGGATGATCCAAATCAAGAACTTGAAGGGTTTTCGTTAGAGACTGGACAAGGCCAACCTCAACAAATGTAACTACAGATTCTGCTGAAAGTGAGGAGCCCGTTGGCGAGCGAGCTGACAGAATATCATTGAGCAAATCAACATAAGCATTCATCCTCAGCATTGGGGGTTTGGAACCAGTAGAATTGTCTGTGAATTCAACAAATATACTGCAAATTTCAGAACAGATCCTTTTTCGTCCTTCTGGAGAACGAATAGATGAAGCCACTAAAAATTGATTACCCCTTGTTGCCAATTTGTACCTCCAATCACCATCAGGCTTTCTTTCTTTCTTTTGCTTTGTAGCATGTGGAAGGAAATGCTGTAATATATGATCAAATATTCCACCACTTGTCTGGGTAGGACACCGCGTGCTGCTCAACTCAGCATCATGGCGAAGAACAACTTGAACTGATGAAGCATAAGTTAATAGTACATCTGTGAGCAGCTTTAGGACAAATGCATTTTTAGCCAGAGATGCAGTAGCATCTTGGATTGCTTGCTTGGATTCTTCATGTGTGACAGCAATAGCCTTCCCTTTACCTTTTGCTGAACTAGAGTCAATATCCATGTCCATGGATGACAAACCATCAGATTGGTCCTCAGCTCTTGGTGGTGGGACAAAGGACATTACTAGATCTAATAGATGCTCAATAACAGTAACAAAGGTTTGTGGTGGCTTGCGATGAGATTTCATACTCCTTGCACTCAAGTCAAATTGTTTCCCTTTGGCACTTACAGGAGATGCCAAAACCATGTCCCCTGATGTTATCTTTGTGGCAATACCTGATGATTTATCCTTATCAACCAACTTATCTTTATCTTTTTCCTTGCTCTTTTCCTTCTCACGGTCTTTCAATAGAACAACATACGGTCTATCTCCGACCATATCAATCTGGCACACAGCTTGGGCAGCTTTCATAAATATAACTGGGTCCCTGTATACAACAAACGCCAAATTTTGAACAAAATTACGTGGTGTGACCCTAGGATTTGCATGCCGATTAGCAGCTGTGACAAGACTATGGCGTATCTCTAATTCCATAGCTTGCTGAAGGGTATGGGGATCCTCCAAAATATGACGGATAATTGTAGAGACCACACTGTTGAATCCAGAAAACAAGCTACTTGTCGGCAAACTTAGCAACGCATGTAGGCCACCAGACTCAAGAAAACTGATAGCAGCCACGTGGACTTTTGTCAGTGTAGCACACAACTGAAGAATAGCATGCATTGTACCAGAAGGCAACTGCTTCTGAATGCATTTACAGCAGATCCTCAAAAGTTGTTCCTGGTCCTCCAAGTCCAATAACCCTACACTTGAGGAAGATTCTGAATCCTTCTTCTTGCTGTCATCAATCACAACAGATGTTTGCGCAGGAGAATTATCCTTTTTGAGAACATCAAGCTCAGTAACATCTGGCAACTTGGGTTCCAACTGGAGCATTCTATCAACAGAAAGGAAACAGGAAGTAACCCAATTTGGAACCTTGGTTGTTTGACCTTCCCTTAGCTCCGACTCCCAGCTGCACAGCAGACTCAAAACAACCTTGACAAGACCAGCCTTTGAGGCAACTTCACGAGCAGCGGTATCTCCATGAAGAATCAAAGCAAGAACATGGAAAAAAGAAGATAATGCAGTATTTTTCAAAGGATCAGATGCCACAAGACATTGCTTCAGATGGTCAATCAAATATGTAAGCACCTTCACACGGTTTTGGCCGTCATTCTGTGAGCTGATAGTCACAAGCATATCCCGGACAGGAAAAGCTAATGTTTCCTTTGCCTGCAGCAGCCTAAGACATGAAGATAATACTTCATCAATGGGAGGGATCTGAACGTTTACTTCTTCGAGCTCAAGATCATTAGTTCTGTCATCTTCCTCTTGAACAGGTGTATCAGAATTCCCTAGAGACATAGCAAGAGCTCGAGCAAGTTCATCATCCTCTGGTGGTTCCTCCGGGTGTGAAAATAACCAATCAGTCGCGATCTCAACGCTATTCGTTCCAACCTGTCTTAATGCTTCTTCAGCTCTGGCACGAGAAAAGCCCATCTCTATAATCAGGGAAATTGCATTCTCGTCAGGGGGTGGACCAGCCAAACGAGCAGCAATGTTGCTAACAGTGTTTTTTACTTCTACCCCAGAGTAAACATGCCTCATGATGGATGTGACTGAACTGATTAACTCAAGATTGCATTCTGGAAACTGTGGATGGGCCCAGATGGGAAGAACGGTCTTTAAGACTTTAGACTGAAGCAACTTCATGAATCTCTCTGCATCTTGTGGAAACCTGACAGTTCCACTAAAAATAGGCTGCTCAAGTAGTTGTCTTGTCGATGAAGAGAGAATAAATGATGACGTTACAAGATGGTCCATGGCTGCACCATAGCTGGAAAGGGGGCCATAAATCCATGAACAATCGGTATCCTTCTCTTCCTTCCCAGTTTTACTATCAGTCTCCATAGGTGACGAGGGTGGCCTGTTCATTGCGAAAAGCAACTCACTGGTAGCTTCAAATGTGGTTAAGATAGCCTGAATGACACCACGGCAATAAAAAGAATTCACCATGATTGGATTACATGATTCTGGTCTGTCCAACAATATCCCATCAATAAACTCAACAACCTTTCCAAGGTATCGGCACTTTGTAGCAACAGTAATCTCCCTCTCTGGACTGATTGTATGCCCCTCAAAATTGAGGTGCTCTAACACGATAGAAGCAATATTGCTAGCAACAGATACAACAGATGGAGATAGATTTATAGGACTGTTCTCACGACGAGATGTAAGCAGCATTGCTTTCCCAAGCTCCATAAACAGATGGTTAATATGGTAAGAAAGTGACCTCATCATGTCACAGCAGGACGAATGCTCAGACCTTTTCTTGTCCTCTTCTGACTTCGCATTTGCATCAGATGAACTGGATGGCTGATCCTGGGAATTTGAGGGCAACCCTGCACTAGGGTATCTATCAGCACCAACTCTGTGAGAGTCAGTAGCTGCACGTCCCATATCACGGTAGATATTGATAAGGTCAGATACCTGAGACTCTATGTTCCACCCAGAACCCCGTCGCCTTAAAAGAGGATCAAGATATTGGCGAAAGGAGGTGTATCTGTTATCATCAGTGTCGCCCACAGCAGCATCAACTTGCTGGGCCTCACTTGCTGAAGGAGAACTAGCTTCAGGCTCTATTTTCTTCTCATCAAAAAGTGAAATTTGCCAAAGCACTTCCCGGTGAACTCTTCCAATATCTTCCAGCACATCCCTGCTGACATCTCCAAATTCTGAGAGTAGAGCGTTCATCCAGCGGTTGTCTTTCGATGCCGCAAGGAAGAGCAGAAATTCAACAATAAAAAGTGATGGAATGGCTCCTTTTTCCAACTTAATCACTTCACATGACCTAAAAACTGTATCAAGTTCCTGTAGGGCATTCTTCAAGTGCTGCTTTAAAGAGGAGCAAAATGCACGCGCAAGTGGAGTAGAATGCTGTTGAGTAAAGCCCTTGAATACCATAGTGCTGTGCAAAGCAATAGGCATCCCACCAGAAGATTGGGTGATGGTGGGTCGCAGCAAGAGTGTCAACAGAGTCTGTAGACCTCCCTTTTCTACAAACAGCCTGCAAGTTTCTGAATTTTCCATTGTCCTGTGCACCAATACCATAACATGGAAAATGCTCAAATGAGAAAACTGCTCATCACTAGTTCCATCTGTGCCAGAATCCATGGCACTTACTAAATCACGCCCTTCAACATCTGTTTCCATATCGGTTTTTTCTTCATAGCTGGCTGCTTCAGTGATTTTATCGCCACGAGGTGAAGAAAGTTTGTTGATTATTTCAATGATGATGTCAACACCAGTACTTCTAAGGGATTGCACATGACGAAGAAGCTCTTCCACTGCATTGGCTAAAAGAACAACACCTTCATTCATTGGTATCAGATATTTCCTACTAGTGAATGTCTCTACAAGAAAACGCAGAGCCGAAGTTTCCTTGACAGACTCAAGTCCTTGGTTATTAAGGCAGATTGCGCCCAGGCCATTGGGTACACATACAAGAGCTTTACAAGATGGTATCACCCCAGCAGTCACCGATGACAGGAAGGCATCGGGAAGACCAAGTTCCTTCAAAGCAGGAAAACATGTAGGATCCTTATGTATTATCTCACTCATAACAGTAACTGAAGAGAAGTATATATCGCCACCAAACTTTCCAACATTCTGGAATATTAGGGAAAGTGACATGGGCAAAGAGTTATCATTGGAGCTTTGAGAACGAGCAGGATTTGCAGGAGAATATGTAGCAGAACCTAATGCCTTGAGCAAAGCCTTAATCAGTCGCTTCTGTGAGTAAAGATGGTCATCTTCTAATTTCGATGTATCACTGGCAACCACTGAAGTAATGTCAGCAACACCAATAACACGCTGCACCTCCACATGTAACCTCTGAGACAAAAGTTCTACACCACCCAAATCTTTAAACAGGGAAACAGCAGGGCTGCTGTACTCCATCAGCTTCTGAAGCGTCTTTACTGCCAAACAGACAAGATGCATGTGGGAAGGATCCTTATCTTGCAGGAGAGGCAGGAGAGGTGGAACCATCCCTGAACCCCTAACGGTGGTCCCAGAACTCGAAGATGACAGCACATGAAGCAAAAAGAACTGCAGAAGGGCATCAACAATTAAAGGAGATGAAGTATCATTAGGGCTACTGAGGGACGATATTGCTTTCTGCAGAACACTAAGCAAGACCATGCGGTTTCCACCAGCAGAGATAATACTTGAGCCGCTCAGTATCCTAGCTCGCTCATGAGATGATGCATATGCTGCTAACTGTGCTCCCAGTGCAAGCATAGCCAATGCACGGATGGGCCCAGGAACAATATCTTCTGACCGAACAAGCCGGATTAACTCATTTATGTACTCTGGCTCATTTGTGAAGAACGATGTCAGTTCATCATGGGCATCACTGGATTGCACGAGAACAATGAAAGAAAGGAGACTTATGCGACTATATAGCCTGCATGTCCTCGGGGAATTAAAAGCATGTGCATATCTTATCCTTGTAAACAAGGCAAACCGGTGCTCTGGAGGCACATTAAACTTGTCGATGCATTGCTTCAATATGCTCAAGTCATCCTCCTTCCGAAGGTGCAGGTCTGGCATATGTATCACACAGAGATTAGATGACTTGTCACTTGTTTGGTCAGAATCTTGGACAGATGCCAAATTATACTCAAAATGAAGAGTGGACCCAAGACGATGTTGTGTGCCATCATATTTGTTCTCCATGTCTGCTGGGAATAAGCACAAACCCTCCAGCTGATTTCGCTCATTTGCCACAACACAGGAATACAAGCCTAGACCTTCCTCCTTGCTACCCCATCCTTGGGCCAATGATAGAAGATGGCTATTTATAGCTCCACAGTTGATCAGTTTTCCATTCATATGCAACTTTGAAGGATTTATTTTCACCACTGAAGCAAGAGTTTCCAAAGCCGCAACAACTACCTCAGGATCTGATGACGCCAATAGACTCTTAAAATGCTGATACAGGGAGTAGAGGACAATGATCAGTTTAAGTGGAATAAAAACAAGGGTCTGAAATTCCCATCTTTGGGACATTAGTAAAGAGTTCAAAAGCACATAAAAAGAACACCAGCTTACCTCAAGGGCAGCAAAGGACGTTTTGTTCTGGCAATTTTCCAACACAATTTGCATAACTCTCAAAATTTGTAAGATGGTATTCTTTGCTAACGGTTCACCCTCAGACATATCATCAGACAAGAGAAGATCCTTCCTAGAAGAGATGTATGTCTTGAAATATGTATCAAAATGCATAAACAGAGGCTTCCAATGGTGAAAATTTCCCTGCAACCAATTGTTAACAGTAAGTGGGTAATGAAATTAAGTGTGAACATAATGGAAATCAAATTCAGAAGAAGTAAGACTGTCACCTTATTGAACTCCCAATGGAAGCCTGATAGTGGTATGGCAATGTCATGTAGTGGAATATTGATTACACGATCAATAAATGCTTTGACGTTTGCTGGCTGCAAAAATAGAACATGATATATAACCAATTTATAACAGGTATTCCCATGATACAAGACAAATGAATTATGTATATAAGCACAGAGGTAAACATATCCCAAAAAATTACACATTCAAAAAAATATTCAAGAAACAAGCATACTTACTATGATGGGACGCAAAGAACACCTTCCTATCATAACCTAACCACTTAATCCTGAAAATGTGAGTCAACTATCCCACCTTTCCCAGAGTATGATATCCACAAACTAAACATTTTTGTTCTATTCTAATAGTATAAGAGTGCAGTTGACCATTGCTAGCTACAAGGTGAACAGGCCATTGAAGTCCATCAAAATACTCCATTTTGTAACAAGTAGCCCTCAGATATTAAAGCATAGTATTGAACCTCGGACACTAGAGCACAGGTTACCTCATAATCTAATTCAAGCAAGGTCCCTTAGTATTTAAAGCATCTGAAATTCTGGCTACACCCTCAAAATATATGAACTTTTTAGATTTGAAATGAAGTACTGATACTAAAAATTACAGGGCACTAATGTAGCTGCAAAATCAAGATATGTCTTCTAATCAACTGCCCAATCTACAACAACAACAACAAAGCCTTTAGTCACAAACAACACAAACAAGTTTTGGGGTAGGCTGGTAGGCTAGAGTAGAGGTGAAACC
>CBQS010233884.1:0-13010 GCA_900070015.1 Hordeum bulbosum | reverse complement strand
AACAAGAAAATATGATAATAACCAATTTATTGTGGCCTCTAGGGCATATTTCCAATAGTTCACCCATCATGGACCGTCGAGGAGGGTCCCCGAGGTTCGAGCCGTCTGAGCAGACCGAACGTCATGAAGAGCCCTCGAGAAGCCCCCACGACATGCCACTTCAAAACAGACGACTCAGAGGCCCTCTCAGCCCTCAACGCCCCAGAAGTCGTGTTTTCCAGCATTCTTTATAGGAGTAATGACTATTCACGACATAATTAACATATGAGCATCATGTCCGTAAATCTATAAACCATTATCCAAGTGCATCTATAGCTAATACTCCACCCAAGACCGTTATTCAACATGTATCTTAAAGTACTAACTTATTTTTTTCTTTTGCAATGAATATTCCATGAAGTAAACGATATATTGTCTTCACCCTTCTTTCAAAGGACAACTACGCAACCATCTTTTTATCCCTAGTGACAACAACACAAATACAAGCCTTCTCCATTGTCTATCACTATGGTAGCATACTTGCATGGTTGAACCCAACTATCGTACACAATTCCCTCTAAAAATTAGACCCCAAACATGGTCAAACAAAGAAATAATAGATCGGAGAGCATACATGAATCAGAAATACATATCAAAATAACCAATAGATCTCAAGAGAAATTATGAATAACTCTGATCATAAAGTGACAATTCATCATATCCCAACAAACACACCACAAGATTATACATGAGATGGGCAGCTCATGTGATCTTTGTATTGGGGAGCGATGAGAGAGAGCCATCTAGCTACTGCTACAAATCCATAGTCCAAAGAAGAATACTCATGGGCAATCATGATGACTTTCAAGTTGACGAAGGTGACCACTGTGAAGAATTCCTCCGCGTGCAGAGTTCCAGAAAAGGCCTCCAAATTGGATCGCGAAGAAATAGACGTGTGCGGTACCGAAAAAACTTAGGACGATAAAATCCTCACGGTTCTCGGACATATTTGCCTCAGGTTGTTTTGTTAGTGTATTGTGAATACGATAGAGCCTTAGTGACTTATCATTGACACCAAAACCAACATTTGGTAAATATGTCCTTATATGACGTAAACCATGAACTCTTATGCCTCAAAGATTTTCATAGGAATTTGTTAAGACTAAGATTGAGAAGATCAACAATGATCATTTTTCCTGAATGGTACAGGCACAATACATTTGTAATATTTTTCTTTACTTTTTATGTGGTGCAATCACACAAATTCTGATACAAACTCAACCTTATAGGATCCGTGTTCACGAAATCGTAGTTATGTTTTTTTTTTACTTTTGTCTTTAGGATTATGGGAATTGATATTTTGATAGAAAACGGTATAAGAGTCATTTAGGCCATTGACTTAAATTTAAAAGGATATTTATATACTTCTAACTATTACTACCTTTTTCAATAACATCCTGTGCGTTGATAGTCACGAGGTTCAAATACTTTTTATCTCAATAATTTGATAACATGGTCATGCATGGTATGTAAATTAATATAGAAAGATTCAGTAAAATATGGTGTGAAATCAAATGGCGGAATTCCATGTTATTAAAAAAGGTAAGCTAATTGAAGTAGAGTTATGCAAAAGGCAAGTAGATTAATATGATTGAGCGACGTATTTGGAAGGTGCAGTTAAATATGATTTGATGAGAAAATACCGACAAGATGAGAAACATGATGGATGGGAAAAAACTGTTAACGTTTCATTTTGTTCGAAAAAAAAGACACTATTTTTTAAGTAGTAGACATAAAGGCTGATTTATATGTGCTTCGAGAAAAAAAATTCCAATATCCGGCATGTAGCATCACGTACATTAATGTTCTCAAATTAAATTAAGTGATACAAGTATTATTATTTTTTGAGACAAATGATATAAGAAGAAATGGAAAAGGCTAGAAAACCAAGTGGAAGGACACTCCTCCTCCTCCTCACCTCCCCTGCGGCTTCGCTGCCTTCGTGAGACCAAGGAAACCAAAACCGTCGCCCCCAGAAAAAAACATCTCGAGAAAACAAACGAAAAATCCCCAATCCATGAAGCCCACCACTGTGTCGCCTCCCGCGGCGGCGCCGGCCACCGATGATCCCTCGCCATCGCACTCCGACCCCGCCTCGGCCACTTTCTCGGTCGAGCGCCGCGGCGACGCCTCCGCCTCCTGCCGATGGACCCTGCCGGACTTCCCCCGCACCCGCGCCCGCACCTTCTACAGCCGCTACTTCGAGGTCGGCGGCTTCGACTGCCGCCTTCTCCTCTACCCGCGCGGCGACACCCAGTCCCTCCCGGGATACCTATCCCTCTACCTCCAGGTCCTCGACCCAAAAACCCCATCCTCCTCCTCCTCCTCCACCACCACCACCACATCCTCCAAATGGGATTGCTTCCTCAGCTACCGCCTCTCCGTCGTCCACCCCTCCGATAACTCCAAATCCCTTGCGCGCGATTCCTGGCACCGTTTCTCCTCTAAGAAACGTTCGCACGGCTGGTGCGACTTCGCCCCATCCGCCGCCGCCTCCTTCCTCCTGCCGCCCCACGATTCCCTTGTCATTGCTGCCGACATTTCGGTGCTATCGGAGACCGCCTCCTTTGCCGAGGCCGACGGCCGCTTCACCTGGAAGGTGTTCAACTTCAGCCTCTTCCGGGAGATGATCCGCACACAAAAGATTATGAGTCCCGCATTCTTCCCTGCTGCCGCCGCTGCTGGTGGGAGTGACTGTGGACTCCGGATCAGTGTCTACCAGAGTAATGTATCTGGTGCAGACCATCTGTCGGTGTGCCTGGAGGGCAAGGAGCCTGTGGTTCAGGCAACCTCGGCATCATCAGCGTCAGCATTGGCGTCAACTAGTTCAGGGAGTGGCGTGCCTGATGCTGACCGTGGCTGCTGGTGTCTTTTCCGTGTTTCAATCCTTAATCAGAAGCCTGGGGGGAGCCACATTCATAGGGACTCATATGGGCGGTTTGGAGCAGACAGTGCCAGCCTTGGATGGGGGGATTACCTGAAGATGGATGAGTTTTTGGCTGCCGATGGGGGTTACCTGTTTGATGGGGCTGTGGTGTTTAATGCCTCGGTGCATGTGATCAAGGAGTCTAACTCATTCACTCGTACCTTACCGCCGGTGACAGGCATTAGTGGTGCTGGGGGTGGACGATCTGGGACTAGAAAGTCGGATGGGCACTTTGGGAAGTTTGTGTGGAGGATCGAAAACTTCACAAGATTGAAGGAGCTGCTCAAGAAGAGGAAGATCACTGGTTTATGCATCAAGAGCAGACGATTTCAGGTCGGGAATCGGGACTGCCGCCTTATTGTTTATCCACGGGGTAAGTATTTGAAAAAATGCCTTCTCAACATTCATCTGGTAGTTTCAACATCAACTCTATGAAGTTTGCTGACATATAATGCTAAAAACGTGATAACCAAACGTATTATATTTGTGCCTAAATGATTTGATCAGAACTAAATAAATGTAGTAGGTGGCCCTTGGCGTAAATTAGATTTTGACCTGTTTCGAGTTGGAATTTTGCATTCAGTAAGTGGACTTCACCAGAAAATTCATGCTTGTGGTTTTATTTAGACAATATAGCTACTAGCTTGTATCACTTGATAGATTCAGTGGTGTGGCTTTGATCACCTTTTTTAGAAATTTGAATCATTGCCTATGAAGAGGCACAAGCCCATTTTATACGTTTCTTGCAATTATTGTGTCAGTTATCCCTGTTTGATATGGTCTATCACTATTTGCTCTGATATAAACTGTTCTCAACAGTTGACAGCCAACCTTGTGAATAACATGCGCTTGGATATTTGTTTTGTTAAATAGCTGTTAGCCTGTTACCTTACCTCTTCCAGAACAATATGTCATGACTCATGGGGCACTACTGAATTGATAACAAGTCCATTTGATCGCCATCGAAAAATCAACTTCAATGTTATAAAAATATCTAAAAAAGGATATACATTTTGGATGGTCTGTGCAACTGCAAATTTTGAGCCCATTGTATCCTGCACAGAAGACAAAATGTGTACTGAATTGGTTGTTATTTTAGACCCTCCACACTTGTTTTTCTTTTCACAGCAGATTTGGCGTAAGTGCTTGCATCTGCAGCTCCTTTATGGTTGACTGCCTTGTTGTCCCACATATTATAGCATGCTCCACATCCATGTTTATTCTTTCATGGTTTTCTTGGAGGTGCCTTAACCAACAAGGAGGTTGTTGGTACAACCACTTGCTGGGAGTAATTATTTCTCATCTTGACCATCCAAGGTCCATCCTTGCACGATGTTCATTCACCTTATGTAAACTTGTGAAAATTTCAGACTGTTCTATGCACTTCCCTCCAATAGTAGCAACCACAGTGAATTAACTTCAGCTGTTAAATCATGAGTGATGAATATATCTTGCCTAGAGGCTAGATAATGAAGTTCATTTATTCTATGGGTTGATCCTAAAAGAATTATAAGTATAGTGAACAGCAGCAATAAAATCATTTGACATTTTGAGTGCAACCTGGGTTTATCAATGAGTTTTTAAGTTTGGAGTGTTTGTTGGTTCAGCCTCTGCGTCATAATTTTTTAAACGACACTGTACACATATGTAGGCAGAATTTGAATTACCTTTTTTTAATTTATATGCCACATATTTTAGTCGCCTACTTATTTATCCTTGTGCATGAATTGCTATTTATTTAATTTATATTCCACGCATTTCAGCCCCTTACTTATCTATCCTTGTGAACTTGTGGTCTCATTGCAAGCAAATCACTGCCAGTTTCCTTTCAGTTAGCTATCAGTATTGTTGCTTTTTAAATTTAGGTAATTGCACTATCAGAATGTATGTACTGACTTCATCAGTTGGTTCTCTTAATGTTGCTGCAATCAGGGCAGTCTCAACCGCCATGCCACCTCTCAGTGTTTTTGGAAGTGACAGATCCCCGAAATACTACCAGTGAATGGACCTGCTTTGTGAGCCATAGATTGTCTGTTATCAATCAAAAAGGGGAGGAGAAGTCAATCATGAAAGAGTCTCAAAATCGTTACTCTAAGTCAGCGAAGGATTGGGGCTGGCGTGAATTTCTGACATTAACTAGCCTCTTCGACCAGGATGCTGGTTTTCTTGTACAGGACACTGTTGTGTTCTCTGCAGAGGTTCTCATTCTGAAGGAAACAGCAACTGTGCAAGAGCTTAGTGATGAAGATTCTGAAATATGCAGTTCAAGTTCTGGATATCAGATTGATACTATACCAAGACATCCGTCATTTACGTGGAAGGTGGAAAATTTCTTGTCCTTTAAGGAGATTATGGAGACAAGAAAAATTTTCAGTAAATATTTTCAGGCTGGTGGCTGTGAGCTGCGGATAGGTAAACGAAGTTTACTTACTATTCACGCCTTGTACCGTATAGTTTCTTTTGTGTTTTCATATTTTGTGCTTACATAACACAACCTGCAGGTGTATATGAATCATTTGATACAATGTGCATATATCTGGAGAGTGATCAGTCATCTGGGGTTGATCCTGATAAGAACTTTTGGGTACATTATAAGATGGCTATACTCAACCAGAAGAACTCTTTGAAAACCGTGTGCAAAGAATCTTCAATCTGCACAAAAACATGGAACAATTCAGTTCTCCAGTTTATGAAGGTTTCAGACATTCTGGATCCTGAAGCTGGCTTTCTTGTCCGGGACACTGTTGTCTTCGTTTGTGAAATCATAGACTGCTGTCCATGGTTTGACTTCTCTGATCTCGAGGTGAGGTTAGGTTTGCTAATCTTTCATTGGGCCTGTCTATTTGTGATTGTTCTGCAAGGCTCCAGGGCGTTCCCTAAACTGCTTTGATGTGACAGGGCATGCAAAAAGGCTGTAGTTGTAATAACCAAAAGTTTAGCTTTAATGTAATTGTGCAGCATATGTTATATTGTGTATGAAGGTACACAAGGAGAAATAATTAAGAATGCGAAGTCCTAGGGTACTCTTATTTGACCAGGGTGTAGGCCACTTCTAATTAGATCTTGATTGCAATATTTAGCATTTAATAAACTGGTCATACCAATCACTGACTAACTTTAAGCCTGGCGAATCTACAATTTGAGTACTTCAAGGTGCGTTAAACTGTGGAATGCAATATTTTGATTACTCTGAAAATTTTATGAGCTTTGGAGACTAGCACTTTATGATTTAGCAACTATCATTACCGACTTGTAATTCATGAGCTGCAAGTACACGCCAACTTTTAACAGTACAGCTGACAAATATGTTTTTCTTACAAGCACTCGAGTTTATTGTACATGATAAATTGTAACATTGATCAGATTACTGTTGGGGATAAGTTAGCTCTCATACGTGTATATCTTCTTATCAACTAAGTAACTAACCAAGAACCTTAGGTGGATATTTTGTGTAATCCAGTGATGATAACAGGGCTAAACATGAAAAATATATAAAATACTGTCTGAATTATCAGTCTATGTTGAGTACATGACGTTTGCCTCCTTTTTACCTCTAAAGGAAGTTATGGTCGATAGGATAACATTTATCTGTGAGAACTATGGTTTGCAATAGTAATTCCCAATTAACTTATCTGGCAGGTATTTGCCTCAGATGATGACCAGGATGAGTTGTCAACAGATCCTGATGAACTTATCGAGTCTGAAGACAGTGATGATATGAGTGGCGATGAGGAAGATATGTTCCGAAACCTCCTCTCAAGAGCTGGATTTTCTCTTACATATGGAGACAACTATACTCAGCCGCAGGTTACCTTAAGAGAGAAAATTTTGACGGATGCTAGCGCGATTGCTGGATTTCTTACTGGTCTGCGCGTTTATCTGGATAACCCAACCAAAGTGAAGCGCATGCTTCTTCCTGCCAAAGTGTCCACCAAGGGTGGTGGGAAGAAAGATTCTTCAAAGTGTGATTCAAGCTCCACAAGTCTCATAAATTTGTTGATGGGTGTTAGCGTCTTAAAGCAAGCTATAATTGATTTGCTTTTGGATATAATGGTTGAGTGCTGCCAACCTTCAGATGAAAGATCATCATATGGCTCCTCCTCAGCAAGCTCTAAAACTGCTCCTGATTCAAATGGAGCTAGCTCTCCATCAGAGCTCATTGTGGAAGGCGAACAAGCAGAATGCGCATGCAGAAATCAGTATGAAACGGCTGAATCTGATAGTGTTAATTTTAGGCGTAATCTTGGAGTAGAAAATGCAGAGCTAAGTGCAAATGAGATGCCTGTCAAGATTCTAGAACAGTCCAGTTGTCCTCCAGAGACAACTGCCATCGATCTGCCAGGGGATGAAAGTTCTGATCAAACTTCTGGGGTATGATTTGAGGGTCCTATCATATTCAGCCTCATTTTCATATTTTATTTTACCAGTATGCTAACCTGCTGTTTTTTTCAGACCAAATGGCCAGACCAGTCAGAGGAACTGTTAGGACTAATTGTTAATTCATTGAAGGCACTAGACTGTGCTGTCCCACATGGATGTCCTGAACCAAGAAAGCGGCCTAAGTCTGTCCAGAAAATTGCACTTGTACTAGAGAAAGCTCCAAAGAAGCTTCAACCTGATTTCATCGCCCTTGTACCAAAGTTGGTTGATGGGCCAGAACACTCACTTGCTGTTTGTGCCCTTTTAGATCATCTTGAAAAGGCAGATGCTGAGCCATCACTGAGGTTACCGGTAAGTTTGACGCTTTGAGCTAATGTTACTTTTTCTTTTGCCTAATTTCATCTTTGCAAAGAAACATAACATTTCCACTTCTTTGGGTGAACAGATGTCTGAATTACCTGAATATTATGACGTTCATGTCTCTATATTTGTGACCTTAATGTCTCTGTATTTCTGAAGATAGCCATCATTCATGATATAGCAGGCTAGTCATATACTCCCTCCACCCCATAATGTAGTGCGTATAGATTTTTGGGAAGTCAAACTTTACAAACTTTGATTAAGTTTATAGAGAAAACTAGTATTTATCTACAATACCAATATATAAAATATGAAACTACAACTTATGATGAATCTAATGATATATATTTGGCATTCTAGATGTAAAAAATGTTTTTCTCTACAAACTTGGGGTCAAAGTTTGTGAGGTTTGACTTTAAAAAAAAAAAATAAAATAAAATCTATATGCACTACATTTTGTTTTGTAAGGAGGGAGTACAAGTGAGTGTGTGATATATTTTGATTTTTTCTTTCCCATCATGGCAGGTTTTTGGTGCCTTATCTGAGTTAGAATTTGATGCTGATGTCTGGAAACGAGTATCATTTCATGCACTTGAATTGTTGTCTGATTCAAATGATGAGCCTCTTGTAGCAGCCATTTCATTCATTCTCAAGGCGGCATCACAGTGCCAGCATATTCCTCAAGCTGTATGTTTACCATCGATAAATCTCTTTTTACTCTCTCTTTACTTATACAATCTTTTCATATTACTACTACTAAGTGCACTTATATTTTCCCCCCAAAGGTTAGAGCTGTTCGATGGAGATTGAAACATTTGGGTACTGAAGTTCCACCTTGTGTGCTTGAGTTTTTGTCTAAAACGGTGCATAACTGGCCAGATGTAGCTGAAGCATTATTGAAGGATATTGATTCTGACCCTGAACCTGATAACAGTTGTCTCTCCACGCCTTCTAGTACTTGTAGTAAAGATGGGCTTTCAGCTGAAGGGATGCCTTCTTGGCAAGAGCAAGCTGTACATGGAAGCAACCATCTATCAGATGTTTTTGTACTCATAGAAATGTTATCAGTACCTGGATTATTTGTGGAAGTTGCACGGGTTTTTGAAAGGGCTTTATTGCAAGGGGCCTTTGGGCTGCAATTAGTAGCCATGGTGTTGGAAAGAAGGCATTCTCACAAGTTAAGTTCAAAGTCTGGGGCTGTCGTGTATGATTTGCAGAGCAAACAAGTTCTATTAGATGGGCAGTTTGAACCCTCGCCCATCCAAGAAGGTGAATTTACCTCAGTCCTTGCACTTGGCGAGGTATTGTCTCTATCTACCTCGGCGAGGGTCCAAGACTTCGTGCGGATGCTTTATGCCATCATGTTTAAGATCTATGCCGAGGATCATTATAGATGCAGATTTCTGAAGGGCCTTGTTGACCGGGCAACAAATACCTCAGATAACTGCCGAGAAGTTGACATAGATATGGATGTCTTGGTATTTCTTGTTAAGGAGGAGTTTGGAATTGCTAGACCTGTGTTAAACATGATGCGGGAAGCTGCTGAAGTTGCTCAGGCCGATCGTGCTAATCTTTGGCACCAAATATGTGCTACTGAGGACGAGAATATTCGTTTGCGGGAGGAGATGGACATGGATCAAACTAAATTTACCAATGAAAAAGCTGTATTAGCCCAACGACTAACTGAGTCTGAGGCAACTACAGGACATCTAAGGGTATTTCTTTGTTGTGATTCAGCTGCTTACTTGCCTTTCTTGTTTGTTTCTCAGCTTAACACTTTGTTTATTTTATAATTGTTGTAGTCTGAACTAAAAGCTGAGAAGGATCGTCATATTCGGGAGAAGAAGGAACTCTCCAGGCAGATGCGGGAGATTGAGAATCAGATGGAATGGGTGCGATCAGAGAAAGACGAGCAAATTGCAAAGCTATCTGCTGAGAGGAAGAATCTTCATGATCGTGTTAGTGAAGCAGAGACTCAACTATCACAGTTTAAAGCACGGAAACGCGAAGAAATAAAGGTAAGAGTTACTGCCAAAACCATACAATACATATTTTATTCAATTTATTTATGTCTAGCAAAATAGATTCTTCTGTGTTTCTTTTAATCACTTGATAGTGATGCTAATTCTGTAAAAAAAAAAGGGATTTGATCTTAATTCTCGTGGGAATTCCATATTTTGAGCTGTACTTCAACCATATAGCTATCTTTACCTGGTTATTTTAGAATAACTTATAACCTAGGCCTTAATTTTCAATATTTGATTATGAAGTTTATGCTTTCCGAGACTAAGAACATCATTTTTTTTACCTTATTCCCATCTCTTTCCAAAAACTGTAGGCTTGCACTTTTACGTTTTGAACTGAATGAACTCTGCACTCTGATGTTTCCTATTTGCAAAACGCTAGTAGATTTATTCATAGATTTGAAGGGTGTGTTTCTTATTTCAAGATCATATGAAACAAGTCATGTTGGTATGTTTTGGTATTACTATTAACTGTTACTCTGTTAGAATGTTGCCTTGTGATACCATTGGAAATTTCAGCGAGAAAGACAACATTGATGTTTTACAGTTTGCATCCATCTTGTATGCTGCAGAAAGTAACCACTGAGAAGAATACATTGGCAGAGAGGCTGAAGAATGCTGAAGCTTCAAGGAAACGATTTGATGATGAATTAAAAAGACATGCAGCTGAAACACAGGCTCGCGAAGAGATTAGAAAATCACTTGAGGCTGAAGTAAGGAGGCTGACACATAAAGTTGGACAAACCGAGGGAGAAAAGAAAGAAAAAGAAGATCAAATTTCTCGCTGCGAAGCTTACATTGATGGAATGGAGTCAAAACTGCAAGTTTGCCAGGTTTGCGAATGCTAGTTTCCAAAATAGATAATTTCATCTTCTCCAATGTTCCAGAGATATACTTTTGAGCTAAGCTATGAAATATCATTATAGTGTTCTGGTAGAAAAAAATACATACAATGGAGTTGATTTCCTTATGATACTGCCATAAAAACAAAGTAGACGAGGATAGAATAAGTAACATGTAAAACCATATTGTTAGAAAGTAATCATCTTTAAATTTAAATTGTAACCATGCATAGATAAAACTGGGTGGCCCTACTATGATACTGCCATAAAAATAAAGTAGGCAAGGGTAGGAAAAGTGACACGTAAAGCCATTTTTAAGGAGTAATCGTCTTGAAATTTTGAATTGCATCCATGCATAGATCAAATTGGGAGGCCCTATTTTTTCTGAGGTGCCAGTTTAGAATATTTTAAATAGATTATTTTCCGTTTCTGATAAGTTTTACCTATACTTTCCATGTTTACTAAACTGTTGGGACCCTGATATGTGATCTGAACAGATACAGTAATAACTAACGAGCCAAACACCAACTAAGAAAGTGTGGCGTTCCAAGGTTAAGCAGGAAACTTAGGGCACAAACTGTACACCTATATCGTTACTATCCAAGTTGCAGTAGATCACATTTATCCTGACTATTTATTTATATGTTAGAAATTTTGCATCAGTACGTTGCTGCATGTTGTATTTACTATTGCATCGTGTTATTGCAGCAATATATTCGCACTCTGGAAACATCACTTCAAGAAGAGATGGCTCGGCATGCCCCACTGTATGGTGTCGGCGTGGAAGCTTTGTCACTGGAGGAGCTTGAGACCCTCGCAAACATCCACGAGCAGAGTTTGAGACAGATCCATACAATCAGGCAAAGGAAAGGCAGCAGCCATCTCTTGAGCGTCCCTGGCTTATTCCCCTCGTCTTCGATGGCTGTTGGACCGCCTTCCTCATTGATCCACACGTCCTCCATAGCACCTAATGGCGTGGGTACCCATGGAAACGGGCACAGGAACAATGCGGTGGGCCCCTGGTTCAATCAAACCTAGCTATGGGATGCAACTGCAAGCGGAAGGCCTGAAGATGTCCATTTCGTGCATTGGTCCGATAGATCCCATTCACCAGCTGCCGAGCAATCCTGCGTGGCAGCCATTTTTGTTCATGCCTTTCCGTTTGGCTTCTTGCTTTGTACTATTCTGGAGTGGTAGTGCTGTCGGCTCGAGATGTCATGGGCGCTCGTCAAGGGGCTCCATGTGGAATAAGCTGTAATAACAAAGAGATCCGATGGAACTATCAGGTGCAAGTGGAAAGCTATGGAAATGGTTGATATCACCCACTGCTTGATTATTTCGAAAAGCACTGGGATTCCTTTCTCCCTACATTTTCATTTCGAAAAGGTGCACCATGACGTATTTCATGTTTTTACATCTATTGTTGTGTTGGGCCTTGTAGATGCACATTGGCGCTACAATTTTCTTTCTGCTGCATTGAGGTTAGAGAGGATGTCCATACATATAGAAGGGATCAAAGGTGCTGCTTTTAGTGATTTTGTGCTGTTAATTAAAATGGAACATTAGAGCATCTCCAACAATTCCCCAATAAAACTTCCCCAATAACCACTGAGGGCCAATTTTTTTGCTTGATTCTCCCAGAATCTCAGACCCCTTCCCAGCTTCTCCTATAATCTTTAACCCTCATATGTTGAAGATTCCGGGAGAGGATGAGGCTAACTAGCTAGGATTGTCAAATGAAGGGAATCAATTCTGGGAGAATCGATCAAAAGAATTGGCCCTTATTTGGGGCTATACAGTAACACTTTTCTAGTTATTGGGGTAGAATGCTCTAGCAGATACCCAATAATCTAACCGGAATAACTAATCTGGCATATAGGACCCCCTTGTCATTCAGTCGGCAACAGTGCCTCGGCGATAGTCCAGCAATGGTCCGGCATCGGTAGCGGCAGCGACACTCGGTGGTCCTGTAGTGATCTGGCGGTTTGTGGCGGTGCACTGATGTGGCAAGACTTGTCAGTTTTTTTTTCAACTCCCTTTAATATAGTTCCTCCATCCGAAAATACTTGTCAAATAAAAGGATAAAAATAGATGCATTTAAAATTAAAATAATCTAAACCCATTCATCTCTTTAATAAGTATTTTCGAACGAAGTGAGTACCAAATTTATTGTGAAAAGTGGAGCTGATCTTTTTCTTGACAATCAAGGAAACCGGAGCTGTTGGAGAGGCCAAGTAAGAGCATCTACAACCATACCTCTCAAACCCGTCTCAAACGTTCGAACATGTCGTCTGGTCACTAACCAGTCACAGAAAAGCGATCAAATCAGACCTCTCAAACCATGGACAAACGTCCGGGCTGACCAGTACCCCTCATATCCAACCCAAATGTAGGGGGAATACAAGGTGACCAGGGCGCGTCTATCCAGCCCATCATTGG
>CBQS010233872.1:0-10122 GCA_900070015.1 Hordeum bulbosum | reverse complement strand
TTATCGAAAGGACTACAATTGATCACCTATACTTGTGGGTCATCAGTAGCCATTATCATACTAATGATAATTGACTTCAAATTTGCAAGATATATTTTCTTGGGATTATTTCGGAGACCTCGCAACCAGGGCTGGGCCACGAGCCAGGGCCACGTAGGCTCCACATGTGAAAACCTGGCTTGCCCTCGTGGATTGAGTGGCTATTTCTCCTGAAACTTTCAGATGTATTTTCTCGGTGTTTTTTCAGGGATATTATCTGTAAAAGAAAACATCATGAGAATACAACTGAAAACAATTTCAGCCCTGCTAGTTTTTATTCAAACTATGCAACTTAGTGGACAAAAAACATAGCAAAAGTGTTTGGAAAAGTAGATACGTCTGACATATATCACTAATCACCACCCATGCTGACTATCCCGGGCACGTGATAAGAGCTCACCATTTCTCGGTTTCAGAGGCGTCGAAGGCAGGGGCGATGCAGTTGTGAATGATCCCGGGTCGAGCTCGGTTGTCGGTGTTGAGTTCACCATAGCAAAGTAAGGCGTAGCGGCGGCCAGGAAATGCATCTGTGCCCGGAGGTGGTTCGGAAGTAGCTTGGCGGTGGGAGAGAAACACAACAACGAGATGCACTCTTGGGGAGAAGAGGCGACCTCCCAGAGAGGGCAGGGACGGGTTGAGTGGAGTCGAAGGTAAGCGTGGCACACGGTGAATCGTGGTGACTGTTGACGGTGCAAACAGAAGTCTCCTTTATAAAAAATTGAGTGTTTTGAGGTAGTTTTGTGTATGGACGATTTGACACGGTATTTGAAAATGAAGGGGTTCGCCCCAATAATTTGCTGGGACTTCAATGTATTTTGAGAATGGATTAGATTGCTTTAGTTAGAAGAAAAAGATCAGTTTTATATATGTAAATTTCCGTTCGATTCAACTAGAGATGATATTGTTAGACTTAATTGAGGATTGTATCATATTCTGTATAATGTAACTGATTCAGGGCAGATAAATAATCGGCTATTAACTCTAAGTTAAATCGTAGAATCCTCTAGAAAAACTTCTCATTTATCTCATACCTATAACGTTTTATACAATCTCCTATTTATTAATATGAAGACGTCTTGCCAGAGATAAGACAATACGTTTCTCTCTATCTTCAATAGCTGTAACACCTCTAAATTTGGTCGGATGTCCCTAAAAGGACAAAGATGCTCTAAGTCGTCTAGTGAAAGTCTACCCTTGTGCAGATAACGAAATATTAAATAAAAAAATAAAAAAAGTTGTACATGACAAATTTAACAGAATATTAAAACCTGCCTTATAAATTTAAACAGGCACTATGCTTCTTAAATGTAGGAGTAGCACACCTCTGAAGAGAGCAGGAACAAGGAAGGATATCGGTGGCAGAAAATCTATCCGCCTTGTGTTCAGGAGGAAATGCATACCGGAGGGGCTGGAACAGAGAGGAAGAGCGCTTTGAGATTCGTGCTAGCCCTCGCTGGGAACGCGTGTCGCTTGCAGATCCGATCCCTACCTCGCCCCACCACCAAAAGAAAAGTGCAGCGCAGCAGCAAGTAACGCCCGCCGGCCCGCCGCCGCACACCAACACTTCCCCTCTCCTGTGCCCTCGTGCGACGGCGATCATTCCGGCACCTTCTCCCAACTCCCGACCCCCTTCCGTCGCCCCACCCATATCGTCGCCGTCCCTCCCTCCTCCTTTATCGGCCGCCCGCCCATCGGAGTCCAGGAAAAACCGCCGCCATGTCGTCGGCGCCCGCCGGCGATCCAGTGCTCGCCGCCTGCAAGGTATGCCCCGGCGACCGCCTGTGCCCCTTCCTTTATCTTACGTGTATGCGTCTGCGCGCTTAATCTGTTGACGATGGGTTCTAAAGCCTTTTCCGATGATCCCCTCTCATAGCCTATAATTTCTGCGCTCATTTGATTAGATTTGTAATCCCGCTGTTTAATCCCCTGTTTATTAGGCTAGGGACAAAAAACACTCTCGATTGGTCATATCAATAGCCAAAATGCGCCCCCTTTTTTACTACCTCACAACAGATCACCTGGTAGAACTCGTCCGTGTTTGCATTACCCTTTAAGCAGAATCAATGAGGACAGTGTAGTATGAATATCCGGTAAAGCAGAGTGATGAGAATGAATCGAATAAATAAATGCTTTGTTTGCAGGACAAGTTGAAGCACTTCCGGTTAAAAGAGCTAAAGGATGTCCTGTATAAGATTGGACTTTCAAAGCATGGAAAGAAGCAGGTTTGTTCACTGATTTTTTTTTTGTATATCTAGTTATGTACGCTTTTTACACACGGAAATTCTATGTATCGATTTACTTTATATTATGCATTGGTCATATGTTTCTAGGCTCTCTTTATTGTTCGGAAGCACAGATAGATTGGATTTTTCATGGAATATTTCTTTCTGGAACTGATTAGTTTCCATGCGCTTTGTAGTATTATGTGTTACTCCCTCCGTTCACAAGTATAAGATGTTCTAACTTTTTTCTGAATCGGATGTATATATACACGTTTTAGTGTGTTTGCTCACTCATTTCAGTCCGTATGTAGTCCATATTGAAATATCCAAAACTCTTGTATTTGTGAACAGAGGGAGTAGAATGTTTATTTACTCCTGAACAACTTCCTTCTGGTGTTTGGCTTTACAGGAACTAGTGGATAAAATCGTTGCAGTATTATCCGATCAACAGGATCAAGGTACATTACAACTTCCTTTCTCAGTGATATTATTAGACTAGTGTTTCTGCCAGGAGGTCCTAACTCCTAAGGTATCACTTCCATTTTGTTCTTGTAGCCTCCAAAATTGATGGCTTACCAAACAAACTGATGGTTGGAAAAGAAACGGTAGTGAAAATAGTCGAGGACACTTTTAGGTGAGCTTACATTTCTTCATATCATTATGTTGTGTTTCTATTATCTGGATTGGGCCTAACAAGTCTTTTGTGTACTCTTGATTTTGCTTACTATTTCTAGAAAAATGCGCGAGCCTGCAAATGCTGTTTCAGCCTCTGGAAACCAGAACGAGTTGGGGTACAGTGTAATGCCTATGAAAAACACAGATGTTTCTGCTCAGCTAGATATCAAGGTCCGTTGCCCCTGCGGTAGTTCCATGGCCACCGGGTCCATGATTCAGGTACAGTTCCCATGGCAAGTACGATTATATGACTGCTAGGTTCTGTTATTCATCACCTCCAACTAGTTCAATAAGATCTTTAAAATTTGTTCATTAATCATGTTATTTTAAGAATTGTTTGTTGAATTATCAAAGCAGTTAGCTTTGGCATTTTGCATATACTGGAACTTTTTCTTTTTGAGAATATTCTGGAACTTCAAAGCAGTGACCTTTATGTATCATGAAACTTCGAAGGAGCTAATTGCCATCGATTACTGTCTGTTTTGTAAAAGAAGCTTGCATCTACGTGTAACATCAGCATTTTATGAATTGTAACATTTAAGTGTTCCGTTATTGCATTTAGAGATCTGCAGGCCTCTGTAGTTTTTGCTCTTGACAGGTTTTACTGCTTCTATTTTCCTTCAAGTTTTCTTTGGTCCTTTTCAGTGTGATCATCCACGGTGCAATGTATGGCAACATATTGATTGTGTCATCATGCCTGAGAAGACTGCAGATGCTGCTCCTCAAGAACTACCTTCCAGTTTCTATTGTGAGATGTGTCGAGTCAGCAGGGCAGACCCGTAAGTTGTTCTAACATTCAGTTTAATAGCAGACCCTTGCTGAACCATGCATGCTCACATATTTACTTGTTTAATTAGTTTTAATTTTTGGTGCTGTGCCAGTGCTATTAATCATGTGGTGTTTCAGTTTATTGTATTGGATAATGTTCATGCATTCTATTAGCTGAGTTAGATTGTCTGGGTCTTCCTGTAGCATTAATTGTAATCATGTATGTAATCGTTTCTGTGCTACTTAGAACTGGTTTTCCTGTATCTCTTTTATGTCTTCTCGTCTCCCCCGCTCTGAATGACTGCCTTTTCTGCATTTTGTAGCTTAGAATATTAGTTAGTTAGGCCCATTACACTTTGGTCTCAATACTAAATGGTCAATTGTCCTGACATATTTTCCTTCTGCAATTTGCAGTTTCTGGGTCACTATTAACCACCCATTACATCCAGTGTCAATAGCTCCTTCTAACATAATGGCAGATGGGTAAGTGTCTCCAAAGTACATTTTTGATTTTCACCTCCTCTACCTCCCTTTTACCCATCAATGACCAGGAGCCACCGTGCCCTGTTGACTGGCCTTGCAGGAGAGCACGTATTTTCCTTCATCATTCTGTTTTATGTGCTGCGGAATATCTTCTAGAATCTCTTCAACTGTACCTTGTTGCAAAATGTATAAATAAGCAAAAAAATATTGTTCTTAATTACTGCTGTAACTCCTCTGGCATGTCCTTTTTGTAGAGCGATCTGAAATGAGTCTGGTAAAGTTTAAGTGCAAACAAGTGATTCATGCCTCATCATTCAGAATATGTTTATCAGGGTGCCAAAGCAAGGTCTAGAAACCATTTAGTATATCCTTTTAGGGATTTTTGTTCACCATATGTCAGACATTATCTGCTTTTTGTCTGCTGTGGTGATATTATTGCTTGAGCTATCTTACCTCAATACTTATAACCCAGGTACTCGGATCACATTAATTATGAATGAGAAGTGGGCTCTGTGTCTTTTTTTCTTGCTTTACAACCTCAGGTGGTTCTAATTGTGATTATTCCTTTGTTGTCTATAAGAAGTAAACACTATAGTGGTTGTACATCTGATGAACATCTTGGTACCATGAGATTTGAGTAACTAGATGACCACATAATTTTTCTATGCCACTTTACAAGTTATCTGAACCATGATACTTCTGCGATTTGCATAGTATTTGTTTGTGATTCATGCTTATGTTCAGGTCATATACTGTACAGTATATCGAGAAAACCTTTCCGTTACCAAGAGCTAGTAGGGAAATGCTACAGAAAGCTGAATATGACATTCAGGTTAATTTTGTTTCCTTCTTCATTTCCTTGAACTATTAGGTTTGTTCAGGATTTTCTTTAAATAACCATTTGTATGATCATATATTATTAGATACTTTTCTAAAAAGATCAAATATCAAAACAAGGATATATTTGGGACTTGCGCCATCTTAGAGAATATTGGACCATGTGTATCCCTTTTTCACCTTGGTTTGCTTTGCACCATTTATGTTCTTGCAGGTTTGGTGTATCCTTCTCGATGACAAAGTTCCTTTTAGGATGCACTGGCCTTTACATTCTGACATGCAAATTAATGGTATTTCCATTGGCTTGCCATTTGTACTGAAATACTATCCGACAGGGTCTTATAGGAATTATTTATTCAGTCAGTCAATTTGTTCTTTTTGGGACAAGTCAAATTTCAGTTTCATTTTATTTTTGTATTCAAAATTTTAATCGCCCTCGTACACTGATACCATTCGCTCATTTTATGCTGCACCCCCTTGCCTTATTGTGAGTCTTATGTGCATGCAGGTCTGTATGCCTGTATGCATCTATGGCTTAATGCACTTATGCATGCTACTATGTTGTCAATTTAGGAATTTAATACTTTGAGTTCTGCATCATTCCAGCCTTGTAGATATAGATGTGATTGAGTCTTTTCCAGCTTGATTACGTGGAACATGCTGTGGCAGCTAAAAACTGTTCTTTCTTATTGAATTGTGGGTTCATTCATCTAGATCTGAACTATTCGTTTTGGAAATTATTTGTTTTCTCAGGTATTCCTGTCCGGGTTGTCAGCAGGCAAGCTACACAGCCATTAGGGGCCAATGGTAGAGATGATGGTCTTATGGTAAGTATCTTGTTGCAATGGAGCATGCTGTTTTTTAACTTTAACTTTATACCTTAACAATGATTTGCCAAAATGTGTTGATTAGTTACATGATACATTTTCTGCATGGATGTTTGTTGATGCTACTCATTTTTTTGCTCCCAGATAACACAGTTTTTGAAAGAAGGTCCCAATAAGATTGTTCTATCTATAAGTGACTCTCGTACGTTCTGTTTGGGTGTCAGAATTGCCAAGAGGAGATCTCTGGAAGAGGTAATTGCTTATGGTATACTGTGTCACATGAAAGGCAATTTCACATTTCCATTGTTGACCACAATATTCTCCAGAAATTTATATTTGGGAAACGATGGTATTTGGATCAGGAAACACTTTAGATACCCTTTTTTTTATTCGTAAGCATGTTTGGCACTCCCTTTTCCATCAACGCTGTAAATGTTTTGTTTTTTCTTGTTTTATAATCTTTAGTGCTTAATGATAAGGCCTCAAGAGGATAGCTATTTTAGGTTGATGAAAGGTGGCATAATACTAATAATGCACGTTATAGAAGGGTTCAAAATCCCAGTGGTTCCTGGCCAGTATTTCTGGTTTACAAGTGAACTGTGCTGTTAAAAAGTAATCTCGATACAAGCTCCAGGAAAATGCCAGAATGGTTCTTTCAGCAGTTACCGTAAGCAAGCTGCTACCTGGGAACCATCAAGTGCCTGAGATTTGGAACCCTGCTTTATTCTTTTAATTCCTCTTTTAAATTTTTGATGATGGGCAGGTCCTAAATTTGGTACCAAAGGAACAGCATGGTGAGAAATTTGATGATGCCCTTTCTCGTGTTCGTCGCTGTGTCGGTGGGGGGGCCGAGGCAGATAATGCAGACAGTGATAGTGATATTGAGGTTGTTGCTGATTCAGTCTCTGTAAATCTCCGATGTCCTGTAAGCACTCTGGCGACCAATGGGAATGTTTAGATCCATAATGATATTGCTAATCCTGCTCTTACTTTCCCTGATATGTCTGTTGCACCTGACCTCATGTACATTGAAATATTGAATATTTAGCATTTGCCATCTTACATTACTCTGTGTACCATGACACCCAAGGCTTAATGCAATCTTCCTAGAATCACCATCTTTGTTTATGTCATTTTTATCCTAGATGCTTTTATACAATCCCATGTTAGCAGCATCATATTGTTTGCTTTATAGTATATTTTGCAGACCTCGTAGCCATTGCATTCTAATGTTATGTTGTGAAAAGCACGTTCATGCAAAAGCTAATTTATTTTGACAGATGACTGGTTCAACGATTAAGGTAGCTGGTAGGTTCAAACCCTGTGTCCACATGGGTTGTTTTGATTTAGAAGCTTTTGTGGAACTGAATCAACGTTCACGGAAGGTTTGATTACTTGTCTCGCATCATTTTTGCTTTTACCTTTCCCTTTCCTAATAAAACTACGATTCCTTGTCTGCAGTGGCAATGCCCAATTTGCCTGAAGAACTATTCTCTGGAGAATCTAATTATTGATCCTTATTTCAATCGCATCACTTCGATGGTGAGTCCATATTGTTAATGAAGTACATGTTTTCATCTCTGTTGCTCCATTATGCATCTTATGCTGATTTTGTTGTGTTTTGGTGACTTAGATCAAAAGCTGTGGAGATGATATATCTGAAATCGATGTCAAGCCTGATGGTTCCTGGAGAGCTAAGGGTGGAGCTGAACCGAACGATCTTATGCAGTGGCATTTACCAGATGGCACTCTCTGTATCTCCACAGGTACAGGACCGAAACCCAACACGGGTGTTGTAAAGCCAGAGATTAGAGAAGAACCGTTGCCCGAATATAAGGGTTCTCGTCTCAAACTGGGAATTAGGAGAAACAACAATGGCAAATGGGAAATTAGCAAGAAAGAGGATGCTAATTTGAAACTAACTTCTTATAATGATCAGAGTAGAGACTTGGAAAATGGAAAATGTGTCACCCATACAAGCAACACTAATCATGAGGATGCCAAAGGTGGAGGTTATAATTCAGAACCGGGACAATCTGATCACCCTACGAGCAGTGTATATGATCTGAATTCTTCTCCTGGGGATGAACATGTCCCAATAGTTCTGAGTGACTCAGATGATGAAAATGCCACGGTGTTGTCTCCTAGTGCAGTGAATTGTGGCGCAGCAAATGACACCGGATATGAGTTTCCACCGCCTAATCCACTTGACACTTCAGGAGGCCCAGATGAAACTTCATTTTTCCTTAATGAAAGCTTTGATGATCTGGGGTTGTCATTTTGGGAGTATCCTTCGACTACCCAAGATGACCCAGGAATACAAGGAACAGATAATCTTGGTGAAGTGCAAAACTACCCTGGCACCAATCTTTCATTGCACAAGCCAGTTTCTACGGCTAATTTGGATGTATTAACACCAGCTCCAAACCAACTGGACTATGGGCATGATGGAAGTTTAAATAATGTCAAAAATACTTCTCGGAAAAGGAAGAACCCTGCGGATGAAATAACATCTTTAGATGGTATGACAGAAGTCACCCTCTCCTAGTTAATTCTGCAGTTTCTTGTGATTTTGCTCCATCCATTTGAAGTCTTTACCAATGAATGTGGAATCATGTCGTTTCTTTATACTTTTGTGAAGACAGTGAGCAGTGGCCCATATAATCATGCATTTTCATGTTCATTGAAAGGTCTGACATTTGATTGCTCGTGTGCAGCATCAGTTCCCATGAGTGGCAATGACGACGACGACGATTTTGCCGGGGATGGATCTGGTGGCACTTCCTCACTGTCTGGGCAGGCACGGTCAGTTCGAACAAAATCAGTACTAGCTATTGAGTCAGATTCTGATTAGCGTCCATAGTTGGGTGCCCTGGGACTATTGGTTGGTCGGCGCGGAGGTGTGAGATGTATACTGTCCGCTTGGTGGAATGCTTGCTCTGGTTTTGTTTGCGGTCCAGGAGTGACTGTCCCTCCATGTCTGTCTGTCTATCCAAGGACGAGAATGAACGCAGTGGTATCTATCTACTTCCTCCGTCCCTAAATAATTGTAGTTGGAGAGAACTAGTCTAGTTCTTCCCAACTACAATTATTTAGGTATAGAGGGAGTATGTAGGAAGCAGTTCTTTTTTTCTTTTTCTACCATTCTCCTTTTTATGTTTCATGGTGATCCCTTTGGAGGCAGTAGAATTTAGGGAAGGGTGCAAAGCTCCTCCATGGTACCTGCCAGTAGGCAAAAGTCTGTAGCATAGCTAGCAGGAACTGAGGGTCAGCTGCTGTACATGTAGTTTCGAATCTTTTAAGATTTCCCTTTTGTTCAGCCTATGGTAAGAAGTAATATGCCATGCTTGGATGTTTTTATTTTCTGTATGTGTGTAGGAAAATTCATGGTATTTAGCAGTGGTATTTTGCAAGGTGTGCGACTTGAAAATTGAGCCAAAATCCCCCCTTTTGTTATTCCATTTTGTGAAGACGCAAAGCACACAATGTTGGCCAATGCCACCAGATGATGATGAATATGCTAAAGTGACATGTCATCGTCGGCGGCGAGGAAGCTCAGCGCCATGACGACGTCCGACATGATGGGCCTTACGGTGTCCTCCTCCTGCAAGCACATGGCCGCCACGGCTACCGCCTGCTTGAGCTCCCTGCCGCTCGGCCCTTGTCCCAGGAGGGGATCCACCAGCTCCTGCAACCTCCTCTGCTCGCCGAACATGGGCGCCGCCCAGGCCACAAGGTTGTGCTCCCCCTCTGGCCTGCTGTCGTCGATGGCCCGCCTGCCGGTGATGAGCTCCAGCAGCACCACGCCGAAGCTGTAGACGTCCGACTTCACCGTGAGGTGCCCCGTCCTGACGTACTCGGGCGCGCAGTAGCCGTACGTGCCCATCACCCTCGAGCCATCCTTGTCCTCCTCGGCCTCGCCGCCCTTGCCGTTGCGGGTGATGGGTGTGGCGAGCTTGGCGAGGCCGAAGTCGGAGAGCTTGGCGTTGTATCCCTCGTCGAGGAGGATGTTGGAGGACTTGAGGTCGCGGTAGATCACCGGCGGGTTGGCAGTCTCATGGAGGAACTCGAGGCCCTGGGCGGCGTCGTGCGCGATCCTCATCCTGGTCCGCCACGGCAGAACCTGCTTCCCGTCGCCGTCCGCTGGGGCCTGGGGCTGGGGCTGGGGGAGGAAGAGGTGGTTTTCGAGGGAGCCCAGCGGCATGAGTTGGTAGACGAGGAGTCGCTGGTTGCCGTCGGCGCAGTAGCCGAGGAGACCCACGAGGTTGGGG
>CBQS010233841.1:0-12942 GCA_900070015.1 Hordeum bulbosum | reverse complement strand
GGATCTGTCACATCCACGATCTACCGTACGACCCGACGCAACTGGGGGCATCCGCAGATAAGTAGAGTATCCAAGCACCACACCTGCATACTGCCTACCACTCATCATATGATCAAATAGACGAGCGCTATACGAACATGTGCATGAACACGATAGCAACCTAACTATACTAGAGGTATTGAAGTAGACAATGAACAATGTAATCAAGAATATAAACATGAAGAACAATGTTGCTAGTAATAATCGTACAAAGGTAGATATTACAATAAGAGAGATGAGCATAAGAACTATACCGAACTCCAAACTCTTTACAACTTCAGGAATCTAAGATCGGTTGACGTATCGTAACTTCCTCTAATCTCGATCTAACTAGGCTAAAGCGATGAACTAGAGAGGCTCTGATAAACTAGGGTTTCTAGCTCTGGATGTCTTGATCTCCAAATGACTTGAATGAATGACTTATGCCTTCAGGGGGGTCTGGCCCTGTATTTATAGCCCGGTGGGAGAAACGACGGCCGTTTGATCAAACCGACTTCACATAGGGCTGAGATGCATCCTTGGAGGTGGTGGAGGAAGACTTCAGAAGGGGGAGCAGGTTCCCCACACAGGGGGCTAGCCGGCCCCACCTGGCGACCTCTCGTGTCCCGCTTTGCTCCGGTGTCTTCTGGATGCTTCTAGAGTTCAGTGGAGTATTCCCCACCGTGGGATAATTCCGATAATTAGTTTGATAAATAAGTCCTTCTTCGCGGTTTTCTGGAATAATCCTTAAAAAATAACAATTCTCCAAAACTCATAGAATTTGTCAGATAAAACCCTAGACTTCTATATTTGCACGTGTATTGATCGTTTCTCATATTTATTACGCTATTAAATGTTGACGTTATCCACCGTCAACAATCTTCTCCCCGCTTCGATATAAATAGCACTACCTCTCTTTGTATTACTTTGTTTCATTCTTGTTCTATTGGTAGAACTGGTGTAGCTTAATCTTCTAGCTTGTTCACCTAGGAGTAAAGTAGCAACTTATCTCTTGTGTGTGAAGTAGAGATCATAGCTTACTAGAATTATTATTAGGTGGCTTGCCTAACAAGTAGAGCTAGAGCAAACCTCATTTACGTCATTTGTTATACTAACAGTTTGCTCTAGTGTTTTTGTAGGACTTTTAATGAGGCTATTCACCCCCTCTAGCCATTTAGAACCTTTCAAGTGATATCCAATCGTGGTCACCGTTTAATTAAGGCTTCACAACCTTCGGTGTCAAAATGGCTCAACTTGTGTTCAAACATGTTGGGGGCAAACCACCGTTCTTTGATGGCACATGTTTTGGGTATTGGAAGAGAAAGATGAAGATGTACCTTAGTTCAATCAATGACAAGGTGTAGAATGTGACCGAAAATGAATTTGTCATTCTCAACCTGGCCGATCCAACACCTAGAGAGGCCGAATTGAAGCAATGCAACACAATGGCTCTCAACACAATCTACAATGCCATTGATCCAAAGGTGTTCGAGCAAATCAAGATCTTGACTATGCATATGAAGTGTGGACAAGGTTGGAGTAAACATATGAGGGCACTTCAACGGTAAAGAGTGCCAAGTTGTACATGCTCAAGGACAAGCTCACTAACTTCAAGATGAAGAATGATGAATCAATTCTGGAGATGTTCTATAGATTGCAAGTCATCATCAATGATCTCAAGGGCTCGGGTGAGAAAGTGAGTGATGAGGACTTCTCCCACTGGTTCCTTAGTTGCTTGCCAAAGAGGTTCAAGACCTTGAGAACCATCATCTTTAGAGATGGATTGAAGAAGAGCACTCCAAATGAGATCCTTGGTGAGGTGATGACCGAGGATCAATACAATGATGAGGGCAAGAAAGAAGATGCCAAGGAGGAGAAGAAGGAAAAGAGTGTGGTATTCAAGGCCACATCATCATCCAAGGGCAAGGGCAAGGGCAAGAAGAAGAAAAACAACTCTAGTGATGATGAGGATCAAGCCTCCGACGATGATGATGTAGAACTTGCTCTCTTAGTGCGTAAATCTGGCAAGTTCATGAAGAAAAAGGGCTATCATGCAAGAAAGAGGAAGGACAACTACAAGAACAAGGACTATGTGAGGAGATGCTACAAGTGTAAGAGTCTGGATCATATTCTTGAATATTGTCTATACAATAGTGACAATGATGATGACAACAAGAAAAGAACAAGAGCAAGAAGGACAAGAAAAATAGGAAGGAAAAGAAAGTCACTTTCAAGAAGAAGGAAAACTCTTATGTGGCCACTTGGGATAGTGATGCTTTCTCCAGTGATGGAGATGATAGTGATGATGATAAGAAGAGCAAGAAGAAGGGGCATGCAAGCATTGCCATCACTAACAAGCCTTCGGTCTTCGATCATCCATCATGCTTCATGCCTAGGCCCACTAAGGTATACTCCGAAAGTGAAGATGAGGAGAGTGAGAGTGATTCTGATGATGAGGGGCACTCAAGGAGGGACCTCATGGAGATGTTAGAAGCGGCTCATTCTCTCATGAACAAGAAGAGAGGAATTCAAGGAATTGCATAAGAAGCTTAGACTTGTTAAGCAATCCTTTGATGAGCTTCATAGCTCTCATGAGAGGCTAAAGAAAGCCTATGAGAAGCTAGAGAATGCTCACTCCTCTCTTCTTGCTCAAGAGAAGAAGGAACCGCTCCCCACATATAACATTGGGATCACATGTGACATATTGAATGAATCTTTCTATCAACCTATTGTTGTCACTAACTCTTCATGTGGCACGTCCACATCCACTCCCACTACTAGTAACGGTTTCACTTGTGATGCCTCACTTATGGTGGAGAATAAGACCTTAAAAACAGAGGTCAATGAGCTCACTCACGCCTTAGGTAAAGCCTATGGTGGTGAGGCCCGCTTGCTTAAGTGCTTGGGTAGCCAACGCTTTTCTCTCAACAAAGAGGGATTGGGCTACACCCCCAAGAAAGGCAAGAAGGCCTTTGCAACTCCAAAGCCTAGGTTTGTGAAGAGCAATGGTCGGTATTGCTATAGATGCAAGCAAGTTGGGCACTTAGAGCATGAATGCAAGAACAAGAACAAAGCTCCTCATGTATCATCAATTAAATTTGATTCTTGTTATTTGCTTACCAAGGGTGTACATGGTGTGGAAGCTAAGTTCATTGGTACACCAATTGTGGGCTCAAAGAAGAAAGCCATTTGGGTGCCAAAGAGCTTAGTCACTAACCTTCAAGGACCCAAGCAAGCATGGGTA
Source organism: Hordeum bulbosum (assembly GCA_900070015.1). NCBI lineage: Eukaryota > Viridiplantae > Streptophyta > Magnoliopsida > Poales > Poaceae > Hordeum > Hordeum bulbosum. Next base: position 9,680 of record CBQS010233841.1, on the reverse strand, counting down.
CCTAAAAGGAATTGACCTTCTTTTGTAGGTCAATTATAAAATCGGAGGAAGGTATTGGGTTATTGATAGTGGGTGCACTCAACACATGACCTGAGATTCAAGAATGTTCAATTCATTCAATGATAGTGGCAAAGAAAGTTATGATAGTATCACATTTGGTGATAATGGCAAAGGCAAGGTTAAAGGGCATGGTAAGATTGCAATATCAAATAATTTGAGCATTTTCAATGTGCTATTAGTAGAGAGCTTGAATTTCAACTTGCTATCCATGGCACAATTGTGTGATCTTGGTTTCAAATGCATATTTGGGGTTGATGATGTTGAGATTGTTAGTATTGATGGATCAAACTTGATATTCAAAGGCTTTAGATATGAAAATCTATATTTGGTTGATTTCAATGCTAGTGAGACTCAACTTTCAACATGTTTGTTCACTAAGTCAAGTATGGGTTGGTTATGGCATAGAAGGCTTGGTCATGTTGGAATGAAATAATTGAATAGATTGATTAAGTATGACTTAGTTAGAGGCTTGAAAGATGTGGTATTTGAGAAGGATAGATTATGTAGCTCTTGTCAAGCCGGCAAACAAGTTGGAAATACTCATCCTAAGAAGAGCATCATGAGCACTAGAAAACCATTTGAGTTGTTGCGCATGGACTTATTTGAACCAACAACATACACTAGTATTGGTGGCAACAAGTATGGCTTTATAATTGTGGATGACCATACTAGATACATATGGGTCTTCTTTCTAGTTGACAAAAGTGATGTGTTTGATCTGTTCAAGTCTTTTGTCAAGGGAGTACGTAATGAGTTTAAAACAACCATCAAGAAAGTGAGAAGTGACAATGGAAGTGAGTTTAGAAACACAAGAGTTGATGAGCTATGTGATGATTTTGGATTCAAACATCAATTCTCGGCCAAGTACACTCCTCAATCAAATGGCCTTGTTGAGAGAAAGAATAGGACACTTATTGATATGGCAAGATCTATGCTTAGTGAGTACAATGTGAGTCAATCTTTTTGGGCCAAAACTATCGACACGGCTTGCTATTCTAGTAACTGACTCTATTGTCACCCAATGATAGAGAAGACACCATATGAGCTACTCAATGGAAGCAAACCCAACATTGCATACTTTCGGGTCTTTGGTTGCAAATGCTACATTTTGAAGAAAGGTATAAGACTTAGAAAGTTTGACAAGAAGTGTTATGAAGGATTCTTACTTGGCTACTACACATCAAGCAAAGCATATAGAGTTTGGAATATGGCTAGTGGTACTCTTGAGGAGGTTCATGATGTTGAATTTGACGAAACCAAGGGTTTCCAAGATGAAGATGAGAATCTTGATGACGTGGGAGGCACTCAATTGTCAAATGCAATGAACAATATGGATATTGATGATATTAGGCCAAAAGATGTGGTTGATGTTAAAGATGACAAAGATCAAGTATTCACCTCTCCAATTGTGCAAGCTAGTGGTTTTAATGATCAATCTCAAGCTAGTGGTGCTCAATTACAAGATCAACAAGTGGCTAGAATATCATCTCAACCAAATGATCAACCAAGCTCAAGCAATCAAAGGCAAGTACTCCAACCAACTAGTATTGCAAGAGATCATCCATTAGATCAAATAGTTGGTGATATACATAGTGGTGTGTAAACAAGATCAAGATTGGCTTCATTTTGTGAGCATTATTCCTTTGTCTCATCATTTGAGCTAACCAAAGTAGAAAATGCCTTGATGGATGTTGATTGGGTGAATGCTATGCACGAAGAGCTAAGAATTGGTAGAAAGACCAAAGAATCATAACGTGATTGGTACCAAGTGGGTGTTTAGAAATAAACAAAATCAAGATGGCATAGTTATGAGAAACAAAGCAAGACTAGTTGCACAAGGTTACACTCTAGAGGGTCTTGACTTTAGAGAAACATATGCATCGGTTGCAAGATTAGAAGCAATTAGAATCTTATTAGCTTATGCTTCTGCCAACAACATCAAGCTCTACCAAATGGATGTCAAAAGTGTATTTCTCAATGGCTACATCAATGAGTTGGTATATGTTGAGCAACCTCCTAGTTTTGAAGATGATAAGAAACCCAACCATGTATACAAGCTCAAGAAGGTATTATATGGTCTAAAGCAAGCACCTAGAGCAAGGTATGAGAGATTGAGGGACTTTCTCCTCTCTAAAGGGTTCAAAATGGGCAAAATTGACACCACTCTCTTCACCAAGAAACTTAGCAAGGACTTGTTTGTGTTGCAAATATATATGGATGATATCATATTTGGTTCAACCAATCAAGATTTTTGTGAGGAGTTTGGCAACATGATGGCTAGTGAGTTTGAGATGTCAATGATTGGAGAGCTTAGTTACTTGGATTACAAATCAAGCAAATGAAGAATAGCACATTTGTTAGTCAAGGAAAGTATATTAAGGACATGATCAAGAAGTTTGGCTTGGAAGATGTAAAGAGCATTAGCACACCTATGGACACAAATGGACACTTGGATAATGATGCTAGTGGCAATATGGTGGATCAAAAGTTGTATCGGTCAATGATTGGAAGTCTACTCTATGTGACTGCATCAAGGTCGGATGTCATGTTTAGCCTATGCATGTGTGCAAGATTTCAAGTCTCACCTAGAGAGAGTCATCTCAAGGCAACAAAGAGAATATTGAGGTACTTGAAGCATACACAAGATGTTGGACTTTGGTATCCTAAGGGGTTAAACTTTTAGTTGATTGGATATTCGGACTCTGACTATGCGGGATGCAAGGTTGATAGGAAGAGCACTAGTGGTACTTGTCAATTGCTTGGAAGATCACTTGTGTCATGGTCATCAAAGAAGCAAAATAGTGTGGGACTTTCAACTACCGAAGCCGAATACATTAGTGCCGGTAGTTGTTGTGCTCAATTGCTATGGATAAAATTAGCATTGCATGACTTTGGCATTAATTTCAAATAAGTGCCATTGCTATGTGGCAATGAGAGTGCTATCAAGATGACAAACAACCCGGTTCAACATTCAAGGACAAAGCACATTGACATTAGGCACCACTTCATAAGAGATCATCAACAAAAGGGTGATATTTCAATTGAGAGTGTGGGCACCGATGATCAACTTGCCGATATATTCACCAAGCCACTTGATGAGAGGAGATTTTGCAAGCTTAGAAATGAATTGAATATTATTGACTTCTCCAACATGTGAAGATGCACCCCTACTTATATGACATGCCTCTCCTTAGAGTAAAACAAGGTAAAATTGATTGGCATGGCATACATTCCTTGATAAGGACAAGCCATACATTCCTTGATAAGGACATGATTTAGTGCATCTAGACACAACAAGTCATTTCTAGGTTCATTTCATGCAAATCAAATGAATTTAATATATATATGATGCCATTATTGTTTCTATGCTTGATATGATCTAGTGGTATTATATGACATGTTTGTGGGCTTGCAATCCTAAAGTTTGATCTAGACTATGAGCTTTAAGGTATTTAACTGATACGGGCAAGATAACCATTGCAAGATGTGTGAAGAAGCTTATCCTTGGATCAAACCGTGTTACATATCTTGGGCAAGTAATCTAGATTGAACCAATATAAAGATGATCCTTACATATTCACCCCATGGTTGAATCACAATTTGACTAATTTCCATCTAAAATTGGTATAACCTTTTGAGAAAATAGATGACAAAGGGGAGAGATTAGTCACAAAGATGGAAGAACATGATAAATGTGATAAATGGAAGGGGATCAATTAAAATTTGAGCACACAAGTAGGGAGAGCAAGCCTATGAACAAAGTTGTTGCATTTGGATGTGTGTTTCACATATGCTTGCTTGCATTGCAATTTAATTTGAAAATCCATGCTTGTGTGGTGTATGCTAGTGATAGAACTTGAATGATGATTTGATCACTAGTATGAATAGGACTCAGCTAGACTAGTGTTTAGTGTTCAAGTGGTACTAGAGCCTTACTTTTAATGTTGATCTCACGGGGTATCTAGTATTTGCATGTCTAGCTAACTTGGTGCTAAGGATGGTTGAATTATGCACTCCGATGATATCATGCTACAAAGGTCTATTCTTTAAACCTTAGCATCAAATTTGAACCTTAGCATCAAATTTGATAGTAATATATCTCCCATAACTCTAATCCAACATGTGTGCAAAGCTTTTAAATCTAAGCTCTTAGCACATATGTAGGGGAAGCTAGTACTACCAAAATGGGGTTTGCATGACTTGTCCAATCTTTGCTATTGATCTTAATGCTTGGACAAGTGGTTCAAATCCAACTTCAACTATAATTCATATCTTTGTGAAGGTTGTCATAAATTACCAAAAAGGCAGTTTGGTTTTGGATAATTGATGAAACCTTTGGACTAATCCTTTGTGGCTAAGTATGTGTAGCAAAAGAAAGGATGGTCCATGCCAAGTGATGGAGACATAGAGAATACCATGATGATGGTGGTGAATACCAAAAGATGGTGATCAAGTGCTCTAACTTAGAAAAGAAGAAAGACAAAAATAAAAGAGAGATCAAGGCAAAGATATAACCTGATAGGATCTTTTGTTTTAGCACTCAAGACACCATAGAGAGTGTGAGTGTGTTTAGGATAGATAGCCATACTATTAAGAGGGGTAGTCTTAATGCAAAAGCGGTTATCTAAGTGCCATTAGGTGTTCTTATTCCATGCATATGCATTAGAGCCTAGTGAGCTAATCAAAACCCTTGCAAAATACTTTGAAAAATACTAACACACGTGCACTATAGTGAGACACTTTGTGTTTGGCTTGATGGAAGCAAGGGAGAAAAGAAACAAAATCGAGGAGAGCCAACAGAGGCGACCGGATGCTGGTCACGGCGTGATCGGACACATCCGGTCCTCTGTTGGAAGGTGCGCACGTCCGCTCGAGCGTTGCGTACACGTCCAGTCGCCAGGAGCCCCTCTCGGGAGCTCTCTGCGTGACGACCGGAAGCAGGGTCGAAGTGACCGATCGGACGCCCCGGTGGCACGTCCGGTCGTGCTGATGCAAGCGCGAGAGAAGACCAGGGAAGCGACCAGACTCGCGGTGCGTCCGGTCAGTAGCGACCGGACGCGTCTGGTCGCGAAAAACCCTCTCTGGATCTTCTCTGGTTAGCGACCGGATGCCACTATTGGTGTGTCCGGTCATCCTTCAGGACGCGTCCGGTGCTAGCGCGAATGTGTGCTGGCAATTGCGTGGCAACGGGCAAATTCAAACGGCTAATACACGTGGCACTTAATGTGTGATCAGACGCTGGACCAGACGTGTCCAGTCACACCGACTTGCGTGTCCGATCGGGCCCTGCGCAGTGTAATGGTTGGATGAGGGGTTGCTCCTCTATATAAGCATGGTGGCTGGCTCTAGCTCACTCTCTTGGCACTTTTCATTGGCAATGCATCCTTGTGAGCTAAAGCAAAGTTCTCCCACTCATTCATTGCTTGATTGTGCATCCAAAGTGAGATTAGAAGTGATCCTTAGTGCATTTGCTTAGAGTTTGAGCATCTAGTGGCACTAGAGATCGTTGAGCAGCAGGATTGCTTGTTACTCTTGGTGGTTACCACCACCTAGATGGATTGGAGCTGCGGTGGAGGTCTGGCATGTGTAGGTGATTATTCGTGGCCAGCTCCGGTAGATTTTTGAGGGGCATTGCACCTTCCTCGGCGAAGAGCCACAAGGTAGCTCTAGTAATTTGCTCGTGTCATTGAGTTACCTCACTTGAGGGTAGCTGCTAGTAGCACCTGTGGAGGGTTAGGCATTGGAAGCCTATTAGCGCGCGCAACACCGAGTGTTGGTCAACATAACGGGGACTAGCGTGCCGGCAAGCACGTGAACCTCAGGAGAAAAAAATTTGTGTCATCTTGTCTCCCTTGGATTTCTTGGTATTCATTGATATTGATATTGTGATTGGCTTTATCTCCTCTCCGTGTCGGTATAAAGATCACTACCTCTCTTTGCATTACTTTGTTTCATTCTTGTTCTAGTGGTAGAACTAGTGTAGCTTAATCTTCTAGCTTGCTCACCTAGGAGTAAAGTAGCAACTTATCTCTTGTGCATGAAGTAGAGATCATAGCTTACTAGAATTGTTACTAGGTGGCTTGCCTAACAAGTAGAGCTAGAGCAAACCATATTTACGCCATTTGTTATACTAATAGTTTGCTCTAGTGTTTTTGTAGAACTTTTAATTAGGCTATTCACCCTCCTCTAGCCATTTAGGACCTTTCAATGCTGGATTAGACGCGTCTGGTCACCCTGTCTCTGTCGTCCGGTCAGGCTCCTGTGCAAGAAATCGGTTGGTTGATGGATTGCCCCTCTATATAAGCGTGGTGGCTGGCTCTAGCTCCCTCTCTGGAACATTTTCATGCTTGATACATCCTTGTGAACTAAACCAAACCTCTCCCACTCATCTCCATCATTGATTTATCAATCTAGTGAGATTGGGAGTGATCCTAGTGTATTTGCTTAGTGTTTAGCATCTAGTGGCACTTGAGATCGAGTTTGCTGTGGGTTCTCTTGTTACACTTGGTGGTTGTCGCTACCTAGATGGCTTGGAGCAGCGGTGGAGGGTTGAGCACGAGTTGGTGATTGTTCGTGGCCACCTCCCGGTGATTTGTGAGGGGTTTTCATTCACGAAAGGCATCTCTAGTGGATTGCTCGTTTTTTGTGGATCCCTATCTTGTGTTGGTTGTGCGGCACCCGGGTACGGGTTAGGCGTGTAAAGCCTATTAGCGCGTGAACCTCCAAGTGGGTGTATCGTTACAATAAGGACGTAGCTTACCGACAAGCAAGTGAACCTCGGGATAAATCATGTCAACAATTGGATTTATTGTGTGATTTGTCTTGGATCATCTTAGTATTCATATTGATATACGTTGATTGATCGCTTGCCTGGCTTGGTATAACCCTCTCTACCTCTCTTGTATTTAAATTCATAGTTATTTTGTGTAGAGGTAGCTTGCTAGCTTGTGTATCCTAGTTGTGTAGCTTTGTAGCTAGTTCTCTAGTGTTAGAATCCGCAACCTAGTCCTTTGAGTGACATAGACATCATAGCAACTAGAATTGTTGGGTAGGTGGCTTGCATTTTGAGTAGGCTAGCGCAAAAAGCTTTATCGCCTCATTTGTTACTAACCTCTTGTTCTAGTGTTGTTGTAGAATTTTTAAATAGGCTATTTACCCCCTCTAGCCATATTTGGATCTTTCAGCGGCGGCTTTCCGTCGCTAGCTGTGCACCCGTGGGATCAGATTAGGGTTTGTCAGTGGGGAAAGGGACCTGCGGTGAACCTCGTACTATGAGCCGCTAGCCCCAACCCCTATTTATATTACGCAGTGCGACGGGGGCCCACTAGCCATGTATTGGGCTGGGCGCCCCTGATCAGGGCACGAGGTCAAGGCCCATTGGCCATTGGGCCAAGTGGTTACAGAGATCACTCTAACAATATCCTGTCATGCCATGTGGGCCAATAAAAACATGACACATGGTCCAATAAAAAGTGACACGTGGACTAACAGCAACATGACATGTTTGCCATAAAAAACTAACAAGTGAAACAACCCAGACATGACAACTGGTCCATAAAAAAACTAAAAAAACTGCAATAACAAGAGAGGGCCACGTTGTCCAATAAGAAGGTGACACGTGACCCGATAAAAAACTTACACGTCGAAGTACCGGGATAAGCCATGTGCACAGACACGTCACATGCCACGGCGATTGCCATGTCACCTGTCGATTCTATAGTCAGTCCATCTCCAATGGTGTCGGATATATGGGCCAGGGGTACCTGCATCGCCCGTATATATGGCCACATCCGGCCATCGGGACAGAAGCCATTGAGGGAAGAGCCCATGAAGGCTGAGGAGGTCGATCGACGTGTAGACCAAGACAAGCCAAGGACGATCAAGACAGGCGTATCGGGTGATAGCTTAGGATCAATCTGTTGCGCATTTTGTGTAACAAACAAGGAAACCCATTTGTTAGCCAATCATACTCATTGTAACCTTCCCCTCCCCTCTACCTATACAAAGGAGGGTAGGGACCTCGCAATCGGGATCCAATCCACCTCATTCCAATCTACTACGTAGCTTGGAGCAACAGCCCCAGTAATTGAGCATACGAATACAAGCAGAGCAACAGCACCAACTGAACTAGGGTTTTACGCGCTACCACGGCCTGAACTAGTATAAATCCTTGTGTCTCGTGTGCTACCATCTGATTCCTCTTACGCGATCATGTTGCTAGGCACTACCGGAGCCAAATCATCTGGCAGTTGGCGCACCAGGTAGGGGACCTTTCGCGTACATATTTGTCTTTTCGTGTTTTAGGTAGGAATCGTCTTCAACTTTGACGACGAGCCGGAGAAGATGCAGCCAGGTGACAAGATCACCTTCGGCAAGCTCGATTTCATCGACGACCAGTTTGGAGACTTGAGCCTGTAGGAACTCGAACCATCCGAACAGGAGGTGGTCCCTCCAAGTCCAAGCTTTCGCCGCTGGGCCAGAGGAGGCTGTGGATGGAGGACCACTCACCATCGCCCACCATCTGACCCGTTATGGTCGGCTACTTGTCGAGCCAGGCTGGGAACACGACTTCAACGCCACTCTTTACCTTCATAAGATCGAGGATCCCATTCCTATGACAGATCCAACACTCAATCATGCCCCCTCCGGATCCTCGGGAGGACCAACAAACATGGCAACGACTCACCAGATTCAGTTCCCCAAGCTACGGTGTGGAACTCGCCGAACCTCCCATGGAGGAACCTCAGAACCTAGATCAAACTAATTGGGATTGCAGCGATGACGACTTCGACCTCAATTTTGTCAGGGTTACCATTCGCAACCTTAGCCAGGGCGGCACCGTCCTAGACGAGTCGGATGATTCTGATCACGACGAAAAGTGGCATAGCATAGACACCTCTGGACTCGTCAACCCAGTGGAGTTATGCTGATTTCTTGACGGCTGTGACCTGCTGTGGCCTTGCTTCTGATGGTTGCAGGGAGAACGAGTATCATAAACCCGAGCACTCTCCTCACAATCACTTCAACTAAGACTACACCGTCCCTTAAGGACCAGCTAGGTAGCTCGGGATCGCCTGCTTAATCACAATGACGTGTTGGCAGAAGAAAATCAGAAACTTCGACGTCAGCTCCACGAGCAAAACATGGCCCGCAGCCATTAGGTACACAACGACATCCTGTGGGCAACCCCGCCGTTCTCTGGGGCCAAGCAGAACCTGGCCAAGGCCATGCGCGAGGCGGCGGTAATGCCACAACCATCAACCGAGGAAGGACGCCAGGCGATCCAAAGGATCCCAGAGCTGATGGCCGCCGCAGCCGATCGCATTCCAGCACCAAGCCACGCGTCTGGAACATGCAGCCAAGCGCCTCGATACTCGGGGACTCAATGACCGCCTCGGGCTAACAGATCCGTACGCTGACCCCTTGAGCACTACCAGAGCCCCTCTCAACCAGCCAATGGTGGCCGACGAGGGGATTGTGGCCACGGTGATGACAGCGGTGGGCATGGCGGAGGCGACGATAATGTTAGAAACGGTTACTACACCGACGATAGGGGCGACGCCCCTCAAGATGATAGGAACCAGAGGAACCATCGGGAACCCACGCCGCTTGCTGCCGAG
>CBQS010233833.1:0-10863 GCA_900070015.1 Hordeum bulbosum | reverse complement strand
CCCTCCCTGCACCAGCCAAACACCCACTCTTCCAATGGAGCGTACCGATTTCGGTCACAAAATCGGGCCTGCGACCCGCCTCCCGTCAGTCGAGCTTGTCTGCGTCGTCTACCTCTCACGCGATCGACTGGTAACGGGCCCTAGGGCCCCGCGAGTCGCCATCCCTTATGGGTATACTGAGAGCATCAGCGCCAGGGCCTCCAGCTCCTTTGCTTGGTTGCAGAGGCACCATCATTCTTCGGGGATTTGCATTTGCGTTCGGTTTCTTGGGCGTGCTGAGTTTCACAAAGAACGTGGCGGTGCACCCCTTGGCGACCCCTTCACTTTCGAGCCAGATGTCCCCTTGCATCAGGTCAACAAATCTGATGGAGATGGAAAGTGTAGACATCGGTCAGCGCAGAGGTCAAAGAGTTTCAGGGGAAAAAGGAATGTGCAGAAATACTCTCTTTTTGATATACCTTCTGGAGAGGGCCAGACCCAACCCATTGCCGTTGTGCAGTTTCGTTGTTGCATTCTCACCATGTGCGAATTTTCTGAAGGTGTGAGCCATATCCTCTGGTCTAATTCCACAGCCGGTGTCTTTTACCTACAGGAGAACATGGCATCAGGTCTTGTGCTAACATCAAAGTTATTAACCCTATTTTTGTCCGGTGTTTTTGCTCCTTAACTGGTTTGTACAGTTTCTATGGGCAGCCACAAATGATTTAAAGTCATTTTCCCCAAAAGAAAATTTCTAGTTGTAACAAATATGATATTTATGGTATGTTTACATTAACAATTTTCCTCGGAAGTGGCTGCATTCATCGATTGATGCAGAGGCCGGAGGGAAGCCTCCTTTTCTAATTTTTAATTCCTCGGAAGTATGTGAAGAATTATCAATCACTGTCGAAAATCCAAATATTTCTTTTTTGCTCCAGGTTATCCTATCACCTTGAAGACCTCAAACGAGGTCTCTTTGGAATGCTAATGTCTACATTTGCGAACATAGCTAGTCAATGACTTGTATACCGCTGCCTTAACTTTGCGAGCATTGGCAAGCAACATTAGAAAGTTGTGGTATTATGTATTACTCCCTCTGTTCATTAATATAAGACGTTTTAGAGACTTGTATGGTCAGTCTAAAACGTGATATATTGATGAACAGAGGGAGTATGCGTTTTGGCATATTGAGGAATTAAAAGAAAAAGAGGGAGTGTATGTTCAAAGGCAAACCTGAACAACCAAGTAGAAAGACTCATCAAAGGGAACTGGATGTAAGTTAGAAGCATACGGGTCTCTCAATGAATCTGGCCTAGCTATGGAAGCTGCAATTGAAACATGACCCTCCTTTGTGAACTTAATTGAGTTGCCAGCAACATTTAGCATTATCTGCATCAGTAGCTTGCGATCACCAATTGCACAGGCAGGCAACTCTGGAGACAAGGAAACCATTACCGAGAGCCTTTTGCATGCAGCCACTGGCTTAATCAAATTAACCACCTACAAGATGAACTAGTGAGTTGACCTCAAACCCAACAGTATATTTTCCCATCCTTCCTTTTAGGCAACTTAATAGCAAAGTCAAACCATTAAAACTGCTGTCAGGGCACTTACATCTGTAAAGGTAGCATGCAGGTCGAAAGGTGCAATGTCCAGCTCAAGACTCCCATTCCCAAGCTTGGAAATATCCAAAACATCATTGGTCAGAGTTGCTAGAAAATCACTACTCTTTAGTATAGTCTCAATCATTAGGCGTTGTTCAGCCGTAAGAGTTGTTTCCAGAAGGAGGGAGGATAAAGAAACAATTGCTTTCATAGGAGTACGCATTTCATGGTTCATCACAGCAAGAAAATCATTACGAGCACATATAGCCATTTCTGCCTCCCGGCGTGCTGCATCAAGGGCAATATTTTGCTCCATTAGTAGATCACGGGCTCTCATGGACTCTTCCAAAATGGCAGCATGAGACAGTGCAACTGCAACCTAAAATAAGAAAATTGAGCAAATGTGGTCATGTTGTTTTACAATATCTGCAGGCATGAAGTGTAGTGCAGTCTACTTCATACAGAAATAATTAAATGCAAAAATATCCATATAAGAGCAGCATTATAGGCTAAATGCTAACAGAAAATGCTAAATGTTAAGCATTGGTAATAAGTTTATAATAGTTGTAGCCCAAGTAAACCGACAAAATGCTGATAACAGCTCAAGGACATACCACAAAAAGTCACAAACACAATGAAATCAGAAAAAAAAATAGTGCCAGGAAGAAACTAATAACTAAACTTGGAGGAAGGCATATAGGACGTGTAGCATGATACACATTCAGGAACAACACTTAGCTGGTTAACCTGAAACATTTCTCTAATAAGGAAACAAAAGTATCAATGATGACGACATGCATACTTCCAATAATTAAATCAAGGATGCATACAAGTGCTTAATGGCTTTTACAGAGCTTGTCAGGATATAATCCAATTACTCATAAGCAATATCATATTAGGGAAAAGGAAGATAGATAGGGAAATAAGGGAAACTAAAAAAACATGAACTTCAAGAAAAATAGTTTCACACTTCAAACCATAAGAAAATGATTTACTAGGTTAACTCAGTTGCAACTACAGTTAACCAATTCTCTTCAAAACTCTTATGCACACACAAAGCATACAAATTTATCCATTGACTAATAAGAAAACTTGCTCAGAGCAGGCCAAAGAAATATACAAAAGCAGCCCTATAGGATTCTAAAGCTGATAATATCAGATGCCAGACAAAGGTTACCAGACAACCAATGAACAGAAATGAAATCAACAACTACCTGATCAGCAACAACTTCAACAAGCTCCAGTTCATGGGTACGCCATTTTCTTGCACTGTCTGGAGGCAGCATCAGAACCATTACTGCGAAGCTTTTTGCAGATCGCTCAGGCCAATCATTTATTTCGAAATTCGTAAGGTGCAGCAGTGGAACTCGGACAGCTACGACCTCTGGTGGCATATACCTGCTTGTGTCTGCCTTTATTGAAGCCAAGGGGGAAGTATGTGGAATGCTTTCGGCACGATTACTATTAAAAATCTTTGAAACAACCGGAAGATTGATAGGAACAACTAAGCCAATAGGAGCACTGTTATGGATTGTATGGGACAGGTGAAGGGCTATTCCAGAGCGGGATGGCATCCACAGGGCACATTCCGCTAAACCAAGAGTCCTTCCCAACTCAACAAGCGTAGTTCTCAAAATAGTGTGCCTGTCAAGTGTGCTCCTTATCTCATGTGTGAGCATGTGGACATGTCTGCCTGTCTCCTCCTGTGTTCTTATAATCCCCATCTCTTTGTCAAGCTCCTCAGCCTTATCCTTCAGATACCTCTCTCGCAACTTCACACTCAACAAATCAGGAATTATGTGCACAAGCATCAATGCCGTTATGCATGAAACCACTGCTGTCGCGGCTTTCGCCACTGTCATTACCACCGCTATAGTCTTGCTATAAGTGGCAAAAGTCCACAAGTTTATCAGGTGCGTTGCTCCACAAAGAACAATGAAGGCGCCGAACTGTATGAGCACCCATCGGTAAGGGAAGAACGACGACTTCTTGACAAAGTATATGAGCTCCAAAGGGATCGAGAAGTACGCAAGTGCGATAAAAAAATCAGATATGTACTGATACTTCACAAGGAGATCATCGGCCTGCCAAAGTGGTTCAATGCAATCACATCCGTCCATCTGCTAACAGCAAAAGGTGTTACCAGAGAGCTGCACTTTTCTTGAAAGAAGCACCACCACGATCACACCTGTGAAAACATAACATCAAACTTTTACTTGACTTGTCTGAAAAACAATTCCACAAAAACCATGAAAGAGAGCAACTTCCATACGGCAGCTATAATATGTTAATAGCATGGACTGGTGGTCGAAACCATGCATCCATCAGCCAAATTGGCATATGACAGGCTCTAGTTGGGCTAAGCTATGAAAAATACAGTCAATCAAGAGGACATGCAGAAAACAGAATGCATCTGTAAGATTAGCAAAAGCAGTGCTACGCGCTACACGAATAAACTCTAGCTGGTGCTAGAAATAGTCGGGGATCGTGATTTAAAATCCGTCTTCTCCCACCAAGCAGAAGAAAATTAAGAAGTAAGGATCAAGTTCATTACTAACATGGAACATCAACTAATGCCATCAAACGAATAACACTAACTTACACCTCCCAACAAAGACACTGAAAAAGATTACCCTTCCCTGTATTGTAGAGCTAAAAGCCACAAGCTCCACGGCGCCGTGAAACTAAACACCACACTTTGACCCTGAATCCAACTCCGAACCATCATCCATGGGACACCTAAATCAAGGTCAAATTACTTGTGAACCTAAACTGAGGTCTGTGAAGCTGAGAAATTATGTTGACAGTCCATGGCACAGAACCCTACCATGACCCAACCCTACCATGGTTACTATAAAACTGTCAGATTTTATTTGCGATTCACGAAATAGCTTGACTGCTTGAGGCTGAGAAATTACTTGAGCAAGATACCTCAGCTTAAGCTTGTCTCTTTTCTTTGCCTGCTCTCCTCTGCCGCCGCACGCCTTGTCTTAACCAGACCAAGACGACGCGGCAAGCTCGAGCGCGGCAGGTAAGAGGAAGAATCCCACCGCAACAGCAGCAGGAAATGCAAGAAACCGGAGGCAGCTCTTCCAGCTACTCCCCCAGCCGCACAAGGAACTCCAGGGACAGGGATACCCCGCCGATCTCAGCACGGCGGCGCGCCGGAACCAAGAACCGCACCAACAACCGCCGGTGGAAAACGACGAGGCCCCCTCGCTCTAAATCGAAGCAGGAGCTGCTCGCGTGTTGACCTGAGCCAACGAAGGAGAGACGGGCGGCGACTCGATCTGCCGCTCGGCGCTCCCGTGCCGCAGCCGCCCGCGATTGTCGGGACGGATGAATTCTTGGGAATGGGGGGGAGAGATAGGGGGCTAGAGGGGATGTCTCGGAGCTGCAAGTGACTAGAGAAAAAGCGTCCTTTTGGTTTCTGTTGGATGTGAAAGCGAGGACGCGACACCCCGCCGTCAATGGCAGCAACTTGGAACTTGGCTACACTTTGCAGGTAAAAAAATTGGAGCACTGATCGATTCGAGCCTTTGCCCTCGAGTTCTTTGTTTGGTATAACTACCATTTGTGCAAAGATTTTGTGCGTATTTTAAAGCATATACTACGATGTTGTGCAAGATTATCACGAATTTATGCACAAATTCTGTTTCAAGTTGCACATTTGTCCAAGGGAGTTTGTCTTTCTTTGTTTACTGTTTAGCATAGAGAAAATTGGCGGAAGACTTTTATGCCGTTCTGATACATATTTTAGCAGCCAAGTTGCACATAATGCTCCAAGCAAAAATATACCATAACAACTAATTAAAGATCAGTGTCTCTGAAGTCGCCAACACTAACAATTTCATATGTGTTTGTTCCTATAATTCTTTTCTAAATCCAGTAATACTGGAATCCAACCGTGCATCTGAGTTTTGAAGAAGGAAGACCACCACTAGTCTGCATGCCACTATTTAACCCATAAAACAATTTTTATACATGAGCGATCTTTTGTTTAAGGGAAGAAAATCCTTGGTGAAAGCGACGGGGGAGGCTGGATGCATTGCACCTGCTGGGCTGGATGCATGGACATGTGAGGCAGACGTTTGGAGTCAGACTTGGCCACAGAGAGAGATGCTCCGCTGTAGGATGTACGGCATATGCTGATGTGTGATGGGTTGCACCTGCTCACCAGTCACCACGGCCCCCTTTTGTGTTTGTGGAGAAATACCTGCAAAAATGGTAGAACTCAATCACCCGGGAAACCACAAACAGTATTTGTCGCGCGGGTCGCCCAGAAGCGACCTGGCGCACGCACCCCTTGCACGCTGGGCGTTGGTATGGGCCGAGCCATTTGTCGTTTTTTTTACTTTTTTTTTGGTTTTTTCTTTCATTTTGGTTTTGTCCATGTTTCTGTTTTTGTTTTCTTTTTTTCTTCTTTCATTTTCACATTTTTGTGAATCTTATTTTCTCAAATTCCAAACATTTTTTTCATCGAATTCAAAAACTGTTGATCAATGTAAAAAAATATTAAAAATTCAAAAAATGTTTATCAAATTTATTTTTATGTTTGTTGAATTTAAAAACTGTTCATTGAACTAAAATCATGTTCAACAAATTCAAAATTTTTATTTGTTTTTAATAAATGTTCATCAAATTCAAAAAAAATTCATCCACTTTTCAAAAAGGAAGACTTAAATACATTTTTTAAATAATTTTCAAGAAATGTTTATCGGATTCAAAATTTGTTCATGAAATATTAAAAAAGTGCTCATCAAAATAAAAAATTGTTCATTAACATTCAAAAAAATCATTTTTTATATCACAAACGTTTTTGAATTAAAGAACTCTTTTTTGACAATTCACAATGTTTTGAACAATTACTTCCACCGTTCCTAAATATAAGACCTTTTAGAGATTCCACTATATAGTACATACGAATGTATGTAGTCATGTTTTAGAAAATAGGTTCACTCATTTTACTCCGTATCTAATCTATAGACAAATCTTTAAAAGGTCTTATATTTTCGAACAGAGGGAGTAGAAGCAAGCTCGAATTATTTTACTATAGAGAGAGTTGGTGCGCGGGTCGCCCACAAGCGACCTCGCGCGCGCACCCCTTGCACGCTGGGTGTTGGTATGGGCCGGGCCATTTGTTGTGTTTTTTATTTTTTTATTTTTTCTTTCATTTTGGTTTTTTTCCTTTTTTGTTTTTGTTTTCTTTTTTATTCTTTCCTTTTCACCATTTTGTGATTTTCATTCTTTAAAATTCCAAACATTTTTTCATCAAATTAAAAAACAGTTGATCAATGTAAAAATAACAATTCAAAAAAAAATGTTTATCAAATTTTTTCTTTGTTTATTGGATATAAAAATTGTTCATTGAACTAAAAACATGTTCAACAAATTAGAAAATTTTCTTTGTTTTCAATAAATGTTCATCAAATTAAAAAATTGTTTCATATTTAACAGGGAGCATGTGGCGCGCCTCCCGAGTGACTGAAAGTGGTGTGACCATGGTCAACGGTTTTCCCACAAGCACTTGAACACGCACTCTGGCATAATCTCCTTCATAAAACAGTCATGGTGAAAGACGAACCTCCTTGACACGACCAATGCGACGAGCAAGCTGGTCAACAATCCCATGATCACGATACATGTCTAGGATCCCATGAATCTGTGCCCACACACACAAACCATCAAAAACTATTTAAATGGGGTCCTTCTTCCCATTGTAATCCTCAACAAGTAGCCCCATACCTCGAAATAGCCAAGGTCCTCCATGGTCAACCTTCTTCCAGTCACCAAGGCAAAACATCTGAAAGAAGAAAAGATTATCCCCAGCTTCCCTGTACTTTGGGACATAAGCTAGTCCCCAAAATGATTTGAGTGTCTCAAACATAGGGAGGAGGAGAAGAGTCGGGAAATGTTCAGTTTCCCGATCGCGAGCCACTTCACATCTGCCTCGAGCTTTTTGACCTCTTCTTGTCCCATGATTACATCATCCAATTCTCCGTCCTTCGGATCCAGGTGTTGAAGCATCTCCCCTAGATTCTTCCTCGCCAAGCCCGAAGAGGACGAAGATCCATCCGCCGCCGCTGTCATCGGAGATGGTCGACGATGGGAAGCAACTATGGTGGCGATCAAATCGCCTCCGGAGGAAAAGGAAACCCTAAACGAGAGGGTAGGTCATTGCTAATGTGTGATGGGTTGCACCAGCACATCATGGGCCATTTCCATTATTCCCTTTTGTATTTATGCAGAATTACTTAAAAATGCGCAAACTCAATGACCCGAGGAACCACAAACATTGTTTTTGGAATCATAGAATATTTTTTAAATATAAAACTATAAAGAATAAAAATTTAGTGCGGAAGTCATCTTTTGCACATGAGCACATATGCACATGTTATGAATAGTAAATTAAAAAAAGTAGTAAACATTTTTTTAAACTCATTTTTTGTAGGGAAACATTGTTGAATTTTTAAAGTGTGTATAAAGTTTCATCATGGAATGGCATTCATGAAAGTCATGATAGAAATAAAATAAAATCAATGCTCCTAAATGCTTTCGGAAAATAGCTTCTTTTGAAACACTAATTCTTTTTGCCACGACTTCCATGAATATCAATACATCATGAAATTTAGCGAGTACTCAAAACATTCAACAATGCCACAAAATATATAATATTTTTTATCATTTATTTTATGAAATTACTATTCATTTGGGTTCATTTGTGCTCGGGATCAGGTATTCTACGCGCGAGTTAGTGTCAATGTTCTCTTAAATCGAGTCCTACAATATTAGGAATCCATAGAAATTTGTATTAAAAATTATTTGACGCCACAGAGAAAACAAAGAACATGTAAAGAAGTTTGAGTGGATGGAACTGTTTCTCCTAAGTAGAGTCGACATCAATCCTTATAAAATTCCTAGAAGTTATAATCTTACAAATCAAATAGCCTATATACAAGAAAATTACTACAGATCCAGATCCTCCAAAAATCTATGAAATTTCTTTGAATCCAAAGAACATTTATATTTGTTGTCTCATATATGACATTTTTTCGTAGTCGATTTGTTGTACAAAAATATATTTGCAAATGGTGTTGCGTCATTATATTTTTTGGTCTGTAATCTTATCATTAGCTTCAAGACTTTGGTTTGCCAATCAATTCATATTTAGTTCATGTGTGTTATTCATAGTTATTTTAGGTTGCCTACCTAAAGCTCTTATAATGTAATTTATAGGGTTTTAGTTAATCCAAGATTCATGTTGAGTGTATGACATTCATACAATGAGGAAGGCACAAGAAAAGGCACTTTGGTTTGAACTTCAAGACATATCCTCAACCAAAGTCCTCAAACAATCCACTCACGCCACTCAACTCCTCTATTTTTCCAAAGCCCCGATACTACCATGTTTTCTACCATGTACTACCGAGCCTTCAAGGAGTTAGTTAGGCCTGGAGACCAAACCAAGCTTTCCACAACATCGAATCTGCCAATCATTTTTGTGTAAAGAGGATGTAAATATGTTTGAGTGGATAATTTTTCCCAAAATAGAGTGCAAGAAAGTTCCTAGTATTTTTTTCTAAGGATATAAATCTTACTAATCAAATAACCTATGTACATTTTTTTCATAAGGACCCAGATTTAGCTTCAGTCCACGAAGAAACTTGCACCCCATCATATATTATCATTTATGTTATTCAATCATGCAAGTGACAAATCAACAACGATGATTGATTGAAGAAGCGATTATGCCAAAGAAAGCTAACACAATCATATCTGTTGTTTTGTTTGTGTACATATATCTATTGGCATGCTCTCTTTATAGCATCTTGTGTTAGTAATCTTGTTCATATCTAAGCTTGGTGATTCATGATTTCTCATGCTAAGTCTTAATCATCTAGGAGTACCTGATGTGTTAAGTTGAATATGAACATGCGTTATATATTCAAGTCGCTTGACTTAGCACATGTTTAGACATGTTTTTATAATTCCAAATTATCCTTAAAGGCATTATAACTTCAGAGTGTTAGTATCTCCTTATATTACCCCTTAATGCTTACTTATTCAAAATGCTTGTGTATCCAAAGTCCTTGAGACAAGTTTTCCATAAGAGTTCATTATAACTTCTTATCATGACTAAAATGCATTCCAAGTAAAATGCCATCGTGAGGCCAAATCATGTTTTTGTTGCCTAAGATTTTGAAGTGGGTTAGTGTAGTTTCCTCGATCTTTGTAATGTGTCCACATGGAAACAAAACAAAATAAAATAAAATGTCATACAAAGAAACTCCAAAACTAAAGGAATAAAAGTGCTTGTGTTTGGGTATATTACAAAAAGAATTGTAAAGTTACTCTTCCAACTCGTCAAAACTAGAAAACAATCCCTAAAGCTTTGTCATCTTAAGTTTGTCAGTTTTATAATAATAAGCGCATGGAAATCCTTACTTCCCTATCCGAAGGTCCTAAACTTTTGCCTTTTATGTTGTATCACCACTTTCCTCGAGCACCAACTATTAGAGCACAATTATCATGCTTAAATGGAAAATGGATCATGCTTAATATTTTTTTACCGAGTTAATCAAATGGAACTTGATGAAATAACGTGACACAACAAGTTTATGTTAAATGTATGTTAAAATAAATCAACAAAATTCCATGTCTAATTTAAGGGCAATACCGCACGAATTTGCCTCTCTTTTATCTTCTTACTTGACGGTAGGATAACATTTGATGATAAAACTTACCATTTCTTATACGAATGATGTTGCATCTAATTTAAAGGTAGTCCTGTCCAAACTTTGGCTATTTTTTGTTTCTTTCTTGACACTCGGATCTACATTTCATGAAAAATCCTCTCATTTTATCCTATATTCAGTTTATTGCAGCTCAGAGGAAGAGGCTGTGGGCTTAAGAGAGAAATATCAAATACCTTAGCACCTCTTAAGAGCGAAACAATTAATTTTGATGAACTAAGTTTGATTTGCCAAATTATTCATAAATAATTTACAAACAGAACATCAGAAATAATTTTCTACCCAGGTGGTAGCTACACACGACCCAAATTTTTATCACTAATTATTTTGGTAAATTATTTTGCACTATGAAAAATAATTCTAAAATGAAAATATCATGACTTTGGACCAGTCAAGAAGCAAACTGGCAATTATGCCAAAAAGGCAGGCAAAAATACTAAGAGAACTGAGAAATGCCATTTCTACACAATAAAAAGACACTTGTGTCAAAAGGGTAAATAATAAATACAAAGAAAAGTGAGAAAAAG